>SKCR01040318.1:0-59779 GCA_019454045.1 Zanthoxylum bungeanum | reverse complement strand
AAGGGATTTTTGGGACTGTTTTGGGGTATTTTTGCTGCTGTTTTAAGGTGATTTCGGGCTACTGTATGGAAGTGTGATTTTCGGTGATTAGGGGAATGAGAGGTTTATGAGGGTGCTGTTTTCGGTTATGAAGTGGAGGAGATGAGGGGAATAGTTGTGTTCTTCTTGGTTCTATTACCGTGAGTGGCTAAAGCTCTTTGTGTTGTGATTTTTCTGTGAGTTATCTATATGAGCTAGAGAGATCCGAGAGAAGGGGTGACTAGGTTAGGGGTTGTTTATATAGAGAAGGGCTAGGGCTTCACCTTGTCTCACAAGGAAGGGATTTTGGCATTAAAGTGAGGATTTGATTTGGTGTTGAGCAAGGAAAGTCAAAGATTGAGGGGGGACAAATCTTGGCTAGATTAGGAAGTCAATATATTTAATTTGTTATGATTGATTTTAATTAGGCATTACATCTTTTTAATTTAGTATGTGATTTGTTTAGTTAGGAAGTTAATATATTTGATTTATCTTTATTAGGTATGATTATTTTATGTTTTATTTAATTGGTAAATGGTTTAAATATTTTATTTAATATTTAATGTTTAATTTAATTTAATTGGGATGTGTTTTATGGGCTTTGAGGGGCTAATTGGGCCGGGGTGCGAGGCTAGCAGCAAAACCAGAAATACCGACTCCGTTCGAACGCCCATTCGAACGCGGCACGAACGTCCGCAATCTTCATGACGTCCGAACGAAGTAACGAACGCAGCACTAACGAAGACAGTGAACTTGTGAAATGAACTTGATGATGTACTTATTCTGAATTTCCCCTTCCGACCTCCGTTTCCCGCAATATCCTTAGCTAAAAAGGTAGTGCCTCCAACTGAGACTCATCATCGGGTTTCACATGCGAAAATGCAATGCCTACAGCCGTCATTAGTTAGGGTTACGTACTCCACTCCCAGGCTTTCTAAAGCTTCTTTGGAGATTATGTCTACCGCGCTTCCGGATCTACCAGGATTCTATCTACCTCTGTGCCGCTGATTGTAGCTTTGATTATTAGCGCATCGTCATGGGGGAAACTCACCCCTCGAGCATCCTCGTTGGTGAACATTATGGGTACCGACCGACTTCCTCGTGGTACTGGGGATCTTTCCATTTCCAGCACTTCCGTCCCCTGTATTCGGCTATAGCTTTTTCTTGACCGGTTAGAGTCTCCGGCCAGTGTTTTCCCTCCTGCGATGATGTTCACCTGCCGGCTTCGTGCCCTCTGTCTGGCAGCCATGGCCTCATGGTTGATATAATTATTTAGATACCTATTTCGGGCTAGGTCCTCCATCTGTTCCCGCAGATCCTTGCATTCGTCCGTTGTGTGCCCCCTCAGATTATGATGTACGCAGTAAGACTTCTGGTTCCTTTTATATGGGGGGAATCTCCTGAGGTCGGGTTCTATCAAGAGGCCTTTTTCCTGTATCTCCATGATGATTTGCCCTGGTGGCTTGCTCATGGGAATATATGCTTCTTCTCGGATTACATGATTTACCTGGGTCGCGACCCCTCTTTCCTGATCTCTTCGAGGTATTGGTTTGAATTCTTTGGGTTTCGGATTGAATTTTTTGAATTCCCTGTCCGGTCGTCGGGGGGCCTCTGTTCTTGTTGTTTTTTCTCGAATGACTGTCCCCCTTCGGGAGATCTTTTCTTCACTTCTGGAGTCGCGGAAACTATCATAGGAGGGATCTGGTGATGGTCTTCCTTCTTCTTCTTCCCATGTGTCCTCTGTTTGTGAATCTTTTTCTACAACTACAGATTTTATCCCCTAGGGGCCCCTCATCCTGGGTCCATCGTCTTCACTTGTATCTATCACCCTTTTCCCTTCTGCTTTTTCCCTTTTTCTTCGACTGGTTCCGACGTCTGGTCTCTCGTTGTTTGTTCCTTCCATTCTCTCCAGCCGATCCATCATGGTTTTCTCCCCGAAGTTTGATGATTTTCGCCTTCTGCCATTGTCTTTTTCGCGAACTGCTTTTTGTTTCGAATTCCCCACATACGGCGCCAACTGTTGACGGTGGATTTTGGTCTCAGGGCAATATGGGAATATCACTCCCGAGGTAATCCTCCTTCAATAGTGAATTTGTTTGGTTATGGGGGAAACCAAAAGCAAACTTAGCAGAAGGTAGATAATGCGCCAATCAAACAAGGAGATTTAACGTGGTTCGGCGGATTTTTGTCCGACCTACGTCCACGGGCACAAACAGGACTATACTTTTATTACCGAAACTCGTAACTCTTGTGTTTTTTACAAGTTTGATTCTGATGCCTTTTACACATACTCTACCCTTCTATTTATAATAGTGAAGAAATCAGATTCTTCTTCCTATGAGATTTCCTAGTTGAAACAATCTCCTGCTCCCTCAAGGAAACCTTTATCAAATCTATCTCTACTTCCTTTATCCTTCTAGGACACTGTCTTTCATCAGTATCTCTTGTGAAGGTAGGATTTGTCTTCTTATCCGCAAGAATAAGGTGTCATCTTCCGGAGCATGTATCGCTATCTGCTCGGTCTTCATGAGGTCGGTCATAATAGTCCTTTGAATTGAGAATGCTGCTGTCGATCTGATAATGCTCGGTTATTCACACCAAAGTGCTCGGCTGCCGATCATAAATAGCTCGGTCTCTACCTGTTGTGGTCGGTCTGTAACCATAATGTGATCGGCTTCTTATTGCAAAGTGCTTGGGCCCTTGTTGCTGGCTTTCTATGGGTCGGGTCAGTATTAATGATCTCGCCCAAGAATGGAGTTACCCTTTTACCCTTGTCGTGCTGTTTTAAATACCATAGTGCCTGAAAACACCATCAACAACTTCTATCCAAAGTTAAATTACCTTAAACTACGTATGTACCAACAAGTTTCCATACATACTCAGCCCACTCACATCTAACTTCATCAATCTCTAGTTGAGTGTAGGGATTTACTCTGCCAAATTGTTGATTGTCGCGAAATTTGTTAATTATAATGTATTATCTTCAACTATTGAAAATAAATATTGATATATATTTTTCAAAATAGAGTCATTGTCGATATTATTTGTTGGGGTTTTGACGCAGGCGCAGCGGAAGCTCGCGGTTCGGGTGAAATCGTAATTTTAAAACTTTTTAAATTACCGAATGAATTATTCAATATCTAATATGAATAATTCATCCATTTTTCACCTAAACATATTTATTCGATATCAAATAACGACATAAATAGTTAAGAAATATCGCGAAACTTTTATAAAAATGTTTTTCCGCAAAATGGCATAAAACATGTTTTTGACCGAACCGACCACCCAATAGACATGAGGGCTGCCTAGGTCAGCCCCAATAGTAGTAGAGCAGTTGATGGGATGCCCGAACAGTGACCAATTCACTGTTTGGGCAGCCATCACCCGGTTGGCTCAAAAGTCACCCGGTAACGCCGTTTTTCGCTGTTTTCACTTATTTCAACTCCGAAACAATTTCCGGCAATTGTTCCAACACCCAAAACACATCCAATACATTCATATGACATTATTGTCATCACAATAAACCCAGTTTTTCCAGATATGATTTTGTAACAAAAATAATCAAATTTTCATGCTTTAATCCAACTTTTTCAACATTAATCAAATTAATCACAACACCAATCCAAGTCACCACCAATGAAGCACCCAAGAATAATTCTAGGCATTACAAGAGTGGTCATAACACTTTAAAATGACAACATATCATCAAATGATTAAATTGAATAATTGTTACAATAATATCATTCAATATCACTTCACACATGCACCAAGCCTTCCATTTCATCTTCCAAATCAAAAAGCCTCAATCTCTAAGAAGTAAGTAAACACTAGAACCATTCTAGTAAATCAAGAACAAGAAACATGATTTCCAAACTTAGGGATATAAAGAATTCCCTTTAATTCTCCTTGTTTCCTTAAGCTTTTCTTGATTTTCTTCACTTTCTTCTTTTGTTTCTTCAAACAAAAATTTGGAAGCTTTTTCAATGGAAAATTTCGGCCATGATAGGCCTTAGAAGAAGAAAAGAAAAATTTTCTTTTTAAAATAGCAATGACCGACTCAACATGGGTATTTTGGTCATTTTTGCCAATTTAATTCAATTAAAAATAATAAGCTTTAATTTGACAAATCAAATTTGCACACTTAAAGCTTAATAAAATCATGCCATTTGTAACCAATAATAATCAAACATTTTTCATAACAATTATGAAAAATTATATTATTTAATTATTCAAATATTTAACATTTAAATATCTAAATAATTAATTAATATAATTATTATTATATATGTATTTTTATTTATATTAAATAAAAAATATATATATTAATGGCATGTGTCAAAGTCTCATTTGACAATTAATTAATATGTATCAAATCAAATCTTATATCAAATACAAATACACATTAATTACGATTGACCAAAAATGTCCTTATACATGTGTTTTCATTTAACCGTTTAAACGATTCGAATTAACTCATTTAATCCGATGAAGTATTATGAATAATCTGTATTATTCATAACGCGTTGTCCAAGTGCTCAACGAGTACACTTCATATTATGAGACTCTCTAACTTTAAGTTTATCCGTCACGAAATCCAATTTCGTGTCCATAATTCACCCACTCATGAATTATGACGACCATAGATAATCTCGCTAAACTATGCAAGTCGAGGTCATTGCATACGTATAATCCATCTGTCACAGGCTATCCATATTATACCTGAGATATAGATAAGAACGTCAAATCCTTATGGTATAATATAGTCGACTTTCAAATTTACGATCTCTAAATAACACTCGGAACTTGCTTCGCAAACACGTGCATGATGCCTATGCCCTGTACACAGGACTGACATATTCTATCTTGATATGCACTGGATATCATGAGCATCAGTCCACACCCAACGAACAAGCGGAGGTATGATCTAAATAGATCGGTGACGTGACTGCCATCAAAGTGTGGAGGATAACTCATATATCCACTGTGGTATCTCAAGTCGAAGGACCACTATGCTCGCTCAACTCGAGAAGATTCATATTGACGTTGGTGTACCATCTATTAGGAAATCTTCAGTGAGTCGTTCAGTGTTTATCAAATAAACACCTACATGTCTATATGAGTCTCCCGAGACTCATGGTTCATTGGGATAAACCATTGGACCAAGTCACGATATACGACATGTATGTACTGATCTCAACGGATTTTACTAACCGACCCATGTTAGTAAATCTTGACCACGAACTTTATTTAAGGATATACAACTTATAGTGACGCTTCCCAATGTCAATTACAAACTACGTTGTAACTGCGCACTACATTGTAAATCCTATGGTCTTTGTCTAATACACACGTATCACTAAATCAGATTTAGTTTCAATCTAATCATAATTAGATATTTAATCGTAATTAGATCGAATATGTATACAAAAGATAAGAGGTGCTACCATTAAATAAGTAATATTATGGAAAAATGCATTGTTCGTATTCATAAATCAGACATAAATACGATCCGGACTGGCACTCCAAGCACCAACCCTAACATTATTATCAATGATGTCTCGCATATATTTCATCCCATAATACCCACACTCAACGTGGCTGGGCTGTTGAGGATACTACAAAAGAGAAAATAGTTTAAGTTTATATAAAATAATAATAAAACTACAATATATATGAATTCAAGACTAAAGTTATTTACTTTGATCGTTTTTCATGAGCAAATTTTTCGACCGTTCTTTCCATGTGTAGAACTAAACATTCTTATTGCACTTAAAGACATAAAAGACATGCACACATTCATAACTCATATAATGAAAATAATAAGTAAAAAAAAATTCATAACTTACCAATTCATAAATTCTTTCAACATTTGTCTCAGATCTTTACCAATTGAATCGAAGAAATAACCTTGCCCTTTATGTGGATCAACAACAATATATCAACATCCAATGTTTCCTGCATACAAAAAATTTATCATTTTGAAATTATATACATTAATAAATTGAAACTACGTACATATTCATTTTAAACCTACAACTTACAATTCACAATATGGAAATAGGAAAAACCCACCTTAAGGCCCCTGTACTCTCAATGTTTTTTACATTACATCATTGTACTAAACTTTCTACACATTGCACCCCTGTACTCTCGATGTTTTTTACATTGCACCTATGTACTAAATTTTCTACACATTGCACCCCCTGCACTCTCAAAAAATTGACATTCCACCCTTATTTTAACGGCAAGTTAACAGAGTTGAGAAATATTCTGACATCACCCACCCTTATTTCGGATTGGACCGAGCAAATTTTTTTACTTTGAAGTTATGCTAGGGCGCATAACTATATGTTAGAGCGCATAAATATTATGCTCCTTCTGATACATTCAAAAATCCAACTAATTTATTGCAAAAATTAGATCAAAACTACGATCTTGGAGTGTTATTAATGAACAACAAAAAACAAACAAATATGCTTCACGGTTATCAGACATCATTCCTAAAGAACGACAACGAGTATTACATGTCATGCGTGCACATTTATAGCAAACACCCATTTTTTTAGCTCTTCTCTTTTTAGCATAGGTGCTTCTTCCTAAACCAGGCAGATATGACACAAATAAGGGTGGGTGATGTCAGAATATTTATCAACTCTGTTAACTTGCCATTAAAATAAGGGTGAAATGTCAATTTTTTGAGAGTGCAGGGGTGCAATGTGTATAAAATTTAGTACAGGGGTGCAATGTAAAAAATATTGAGAGTACATAGGTGCAATGTGTAGAAAATTTAGTACAGGGGTGCAATGTAAAAAATATTGAGAGTACAGGGGCCTCAATGTGGGTTTTTCCTATGGAAATATGATAAGTTGTTTTGGTTCGACTTGACTCCATTAGGGTTCCAAGCATTTTCATATTTCCTCGAATTATGGGTAACTTCAGTTGGAAAATTTTATGGATCCATAAACTTGTATTTCTTATGCAAATTTTGATTCTTCAATTTATCAAATAGAAGCCTGTATAGGATATAAACAAAAATTAAAAATAGGTCGTTGACATTTATAAATTCCAATAACATAAAAAAATTAGTATAACAGATCACCTCATTTAAACTTTTTACGACACTAAGTGTTATTTGTTCCATTCTGGAAAATTGTTCAATATCTTCTTTTATCAATATGCTTCATGTCATTTTACAATTATATATGTTACGATAATTGTCCAACACCAATTTACAAGGAGTATGTATGACTACATATATATAACTTAACTTGGATAACTTTTCAATTGGCCTTTCAACTCGACATTTCCTTGATTAATTCATCTCTAAGTTCTTTCATTCTTTTGGAGATAAATGATTTCCACTTTCTTGGTGACAATAATCAGAGTATGATATTTATATCTACCAAACTATGATGTTTTTGTCACCCCCTTCACAGGCACCTTGGACTCGCACATGATGTTCTGACTTTTCTAAGGCCCTGTTCACAATGCCCTCACCAGTTTCAAATGAAATTTCGCCACTTGTTAACTTGTTTCTTCAACTCAACTTGCAATAAGAAAATTAGTATTTGTTTTTATATATATATATATAAGAAATTTATAATTTATAAACTTACTATAAATCTAATATTTATAAACTTGTATTTTTTTAGCTATTGCTTTAACATTCTCATATTTAAATTCACCATCATTTGTTTGTCATCCATGAATCCATAAGACTTCATGTGGAATGGGGTCGTAATTTACAGTTTCTTGTTGCTGTTGTTATATATGTGTCATTAACCGATTTTAACATGCAAACTAATCTTAATCATTTCAAAACAAAACACAATAATGGATACAAGGAAAACTTGGAAAATGTAGAAGATGATGATGAAACTGAAATCCAAGTCGAGTTGTCTATATCCTTAAAAACTTATTAGCCCCGCCTCGGTGCTCTACGGATGTCTTATGGCTAACGGTCTCCCAGGATCACTTGGATGCTTCTTGTAGAAGAGACACTCATTTCACAAGAACTTGAATAAGGACAAATGGTGGAACTCTCTTGACTATGAAACTCAAGACCTCATAATATGCAAGACTTGTAAGAGAATATATATATGAAAAATTCAGTGAATTGAAATGAGAATCCCATGCCGTATTTATAGACATGGAGGGTTACTATTGAAAATGTACCCTTATGTCAAACAAGGTGATTCCTAAAGGTTATGTTCTTTCCACTTAAAGGACATACCCTTCCCTTTAAACCCAATGGTTTAATCTCTTCACTTAAGGATTACATCCTTTCAATTCATATATATAAACTCTTATAACCATATTTAGAAAATTTTCCTACAATCCCCCACAATTTTCTAAATATCCATGCAGACACTTAAGAGATTTTTCGTGAAATAAAACTGCATCAAAATAGGTAGCTTTCGCCTTGAACCTTTCCTAGTGAATGACAATCGGATTTACTTGGCAAACCAATGACCCATAGTCTTGAACTGTTCTACCGTTGGTGTAAACCAAGACAATTGCCATCACACAACTTTACTTCGACCATTTCTCGTTCTACGATTGTGTTCATTTCGGCCATGAACATTGGTCATGGATTCATCAAGTATTTTAGGGAATTTATCCTTTAAAACTCTCATGGAAGCGACCTTACTTCTTACTTGAAATAGATGATCTACTATAAAGAGGTAATCTGCCTTTACCCCCATTAGGACTCTTCTCCTAATATAATGATCATTAAAAGCCTAAACTTATCCTAACCTTGACTGACAGTACTCTGCGTCATTACAGGAATGGGAAAGAGTATGAAACTCTACAGTGCTTGTTTTGAATTGCACAAAGTTTCAGTTGTCCATTTTAAACCTAGATATTGGGATCTCCAGTCAGCTAGGTTGGGTTTCCACAGTGACAATTCTTAATTTATAGACTTCAAGACCATTCCCCTCGATGACTTCTCAACTTGCTCTCTAGGTAAATCTTTAGTAAGTGGATCTGCTAGGTTTTCCATTAATTTGACATAATCTATCGAAATTATGCCACTTGAGAGCAGTTGTCGTATGGTATTATTGTTGGGGTTGGTGCTCAGAGCGCCAATTCCCGGTTGTATTTCTGTTAAATACTTCTGTAAAACATTATTATTATGAATAATATATGCAGTTTCTATAATATAATCTATCTTTCTATATGGTAAAGACGTAATGACCCGAGAATGATTAGTCATGATACAGTTGTAAAAGCGTCGCAACGGACATTGAGAAGTATCATGACGTTGTCATTCTCAGACAGTTCCTGGTCAAGGTTTACACTACTTGGTCAGTATAGTAAACCCGTTGAGACCGGTACATGTCGTATACTGGAATATATGATTCCAATGGTTTCTCAATGAACCATTAGTCTTGGAGACTAGTATAGACGTGTAGGTGTTTATAGCGGATAAACACTGAACGACTCACCGAAGATTCTTAATGGATGGTACACCAGCGTCAATAAGAATCTTCTTGGGTTGAGTAGCACTTGTGATTCTTAGACTTGAGATGCCATTGTGGGCACATGAGACATCTTCTACACTTAGACGGCAGTCACGTCACCGATCTATTTAGATCAGACCTCCGCCTGTTCGTTGGGTGTAGACAGATCCTCAGGGTGTCCTATGTGTATCAATAAGAATCTTCTTGGGTTGAGTAGCACTTGTGATTCTTAGACTTGAGATGCCATTGTGGGCACATGAGACATCTTCTACACTTAGACGGCAGTCACGTCACCGATCTATTTAGATCAGACCTCCGCCTGTTCGTTGGGTGTAGACAGATCCTCAGGGTGTCCTATGTGTATCAAGAAAGGATCCGTCAGTTCTGTGTATCAGAGCATAGGTAGTCCATATGATTAGCAATCAGATAAAACCATGGGCCCGTGGTAAAGTTTAGAAGCTAGTTCTAAACATTCTTTTAGAGATTGCTAATAGAATAGTCGACTGGATAATCCCGATAGAGATTTGACGTTTACATCTATATCTCTGGGATTTATCCGGATACCTGTGACGGAGGAATTATACATTTGCCATGACCTCGACCTGTATGGTTCAGCGAGATTATCCGTGATCGTCATAATCTACGGGTGGATAGATTATGGACACGAAATTAGATTTCGTGACGGATATACCTGAATCTAGAGAGTCTCAATAATGAAACATACTCGTAGAGCACTAGAGCAACATTAATAAATAATATTGATTATTTATAAAGTCGTTTAAAGGTTAAACGCAAGATACGTGCTAAAAGGACTAGATAGTCATTTGCCTAATTATTGTGTATTTACATTTAATACTTGATTAATTTAAATACACATTAATTAATAGTCAAAATGAGTTATTTGACTTATATCCTAAATGAATATATGTTTTTAATATTTAATGTAAATATTATACATATATTTAATATATTTGTATTTGATTAATTAATTAATTATTTAATTGTTAAATGATTAAATTAATTAAAATATAAATATATTACATTAGGATATATTAAGTAAATGATGTTACTTGCTTTTGTTGACTTAAATAAATATCTAATAAAGTTGTATTAAGATATTTATGCAAGTTGATAACATTAATTTGAAATTACTTATCTTGTATTTGGCTTGGCAAATTCGGCCAAGGCTAAAAATAAAGCAAGTATATATTGTTTTCATTTCATTTTCATTTGGTAACCTAATACACTTTACTAAAACATAAAACTCCATTGAAGAAAGACAAAGGAAGCTTGAGAAAAGAAAGACAAAAATAAAAAAGCTTCGATTTTTAGTAAGTTTCTTGAACTTGCTATTAGTAAGGAATTTGTTCCTTAGGTTCTAGGATTTAATATATGACATTCTTAGGATGTTTCTTTATTTTTTCCTTGTGTTTTTTGTTGATGGAAGTTTTGGTGGATGTGTAAAGCATGTGTGATGAAGGAAGTGTATGACTATTGTAGTTATAAACATTCTTTTAAGGTTTTTGAAACCATGTTGCTAATCTAGAGTTATTGACCCACTCTTAAATGACCTAGATTTGATCTTGAGTTGTTTCATTGTGTTGAGACTTGGATTGGATGGAAGAATGATGATTGAAGTAATTGATTTAATGTATTTGGTCTAATTTGTCCAATTTGTGGAAATTGTAAAATTAGGGTTCATGACCAATTCCAAATTTGGGGCTTTTCATATATGTTGTGTATTTGTGTGTGTATATGATGCATATAAAGTTTCATGTTCATTGGATTACATCTTGATGTGTTTTGAAGCATGAAATGACAAAGTGCACCAAATGGGACATTAGTGAGGCTCTCGGCCAAGAATTAAAAATTGGGGATTTTGATTATTTTGGTGTTTTGATGGTTTGAGCATGCTAAGTTCATCTTAGAAATGATTTAGAATCATTCAAAATTGATTAGATCAATTTCGGACTAAAATGGACAAAATACCATATAAGGGTAATTTGGTAAATTCACTTGAATATGATTTATTTGAATTTTGTTTTCATAATTTGATTATGGGAATGTTAAATAAATATGTTTATTTAATTAATCCGAGAAAAAGTTTTGAAATCTGAAAATCGGATTTTCACCGCTTCCGCTGCGTTACCGGATTCACCCCCTAAAAACCCCTACAATTATGTCTGCGACGTATGTGTCGAGACTTGCTATTATACATTGTATTTTAGGTTCTCCCAATATCCGATTGAATATCACAATTTATGCTTATCGTTGGCACTGGTTTGGGCCAATTTGGAATATCCTCTAGGAAATTTCAAGCCACTCCGCTTCTTCCGCTGTTTTGTCTAATGCTATGAACTCTGATTCCATAGTAGACCGGGCAATACACGTTTTCCTTGAGGATTTCCATGACACGGCTGCACCACCAAGTGTGAAAATAAAACCACTCGTAGATTTGGAATCCACTGTATCGGATATCCAGTTAGCATCGATGTATCCCTCTAGAACAACAAGATATCTCGTATAATGCAGATCGTATTTTGAAGTTTCTCTCAGATACCTCAAAACTCTTACTATGACTTTCCAGTGGTTATGTCCTGGATTACTCGTCTATTGGTTAAGCTTGTTTAGAGCTTGAGTGATATCAGGTCCTGTGCAATTTGTGAGATACATCAGACTTCCGATGATTCTCAAATACTCTAATTGCGATACGCTTGAGCCAATATTCTTTGCTAAATGAAGAGTTAGGTCTACATGAGTTCTAGCCACATTTAGATCTCCTTTATTATATTTCTCAAGTGTCTTCTCAATATAATGAGTCTGAGATAATATATACCCCTCTAATGTTCTGGCAATCTTAATTCCTAAGATCACATCAGCTACTCCTAAATCTTTCATATCAAATTTACTGGTCAATACTTTCTTGATAGACTGAATCATCTCATGATTACTACCAATTATTAGCATATCGTCTACGTAGAGACACATAATGACATATCATTTTTTACTTGATTTGATGTATACACACTTATCACACTCGTTGATTTTGAACCCACTTGACAATATTTCTTTGTCAATTTTTTCATGCCATTGTTTAGGTGCTTGTTTTAATCCATATAAGGATTTTACAGGTTTGTACACCTTCTATTCTTGTCCAGGAACATTGAAACTTTCTTCTTATTCCATGTAAATCTCTTCATCTAGTTCACCATTTAAGAATGCTGTCTTGACATCCATTTGATGTATTTCAAGACCAAATATAGTTGCTATGGCTATGAGCATTCTTATTGATGTGATACGAGTCACTGGTGAATAGGTATCAGAGTAATCAAGGCCTTCTTTTTGTCTATAACCTTTTATGACAAGTCTTGCCTTGTACTTATCTATTGATCCATCCAGTTTCATCTTCCGTTTGAATATCCATTTGTAGCCCAGTGGCTTACAACCTGGAGGAAGATCAACCAACTCCGAAGTATGGTTTTGTAGGATAGAATCAATCTCACTATTGATAGCCTCTTTCCACAAAGGTGTGTTCGACGAAGACATTGCTTCTTTATAGCTTCGAGGCTCATTTTTTGACAAGTATGTCAGAAAATTGGGTCCAAATGACTTTGACGTTCTAGCTTTTTTGCTACGTCTAGGTTTAATTTCCTGAACATTTTCATGTTGATCCGATTCTTGGTCAACTTGATCACTGCCTTTGACAGTATCAATAGTTCTTTTGAGAGACTCTATTCTTTGTCTTTCCTTACAAAGAAACGTCTCTTCAAAGAATGTCGCATTCCTTGACTGAATTATCATATTTGAATTGATGTCAGGAATTTCAGACTTATGTACCAAGAATCGATACGCACTACTATTGTGAGCATATCTAATGAATATACAATCAACAGTCTTGGGTCCCATTCTAACCTTCTTAGGTTTAGGAACCATCACTTTGGCGAGATACCCCCACACTTTCAGATATTTGTATGAAGGTACATGACTAATTAATAAAAGTTCTAATCAATTATTATGTAGGCTTAATTTAATTTGTCCAAATATGTATAATTAGGTGTGACTAATCACCTTTATCTACCACTTTGATTTAATACAATTAAATCAATACAAAGTTTAATTAATGGATTAGTTATATGTATACCACTTTGATTTAATCCAATTAAATCATTCCAAATACACCTATTATTACATATTTATAATTACCAAAATATCCTCCAATAGTAGAGATGTTTATGAAATTACAACAAAGTCCTTGTGTGATTTTGGATTAATCGAATTAATCCAATTGGTTCAAAGAAAATAATTAATGTTATCTAATAACACTTAATTACTTTAGTTGATAATTATTATAAAAAATTATCGGCTACCCTAGTGCTCAACGAGTACACTTCATATTGTGGGACTCTCTAAGTCCAAACACGTTCGTCATATAAGCCTAATTTATATTTACGCAATTCGGCTACCTCTGAATTCGTGAAGAACACAAACAACCTTTCTGAACTATACAAGTCGAGGTCATCACATATGTTTAACAATCCCTCCGTCGTAGGCTATCCGAGTTGTGTTTAGGAAATATAGATTACAACGTCAAGTTTATGAGGCGCACATCTCATGTCGACATGTCCACGATTCTTTACAACTAATTAGAACACCATTTCTGATATATGCGATCCACCCTAGGTGATTGGCTTTGGCCAAAGTCTTAAGATCGTGACTTACTTACATGGATACCTAAATCCCTTATGGAACACATACCGACTGACATATCCTATCTTGATACACACTTGATTAATGAGTGCATCGGTCCACACCCAACGAACATATAGCGGTCAGACCATGAAATATCTATGACATATATGACATCAAAGTGTGGAGGATCACACATAAAATCAATGCTATCCTATAGTCAAAGGATCACATATGCTACTCGACTCGAGGAGATTCTTATTGATGGTGGTGTGTACTTCCAATTATTATGAATCACTTGTGAGTCATTCAGTATTCGCTCTAATGAATACCCACATGTCTATACGAGTTACCATTGCTCATGGCACATCAAGTTAAACCATTGGAACTCTAATTTCAATATACGACATGTGCTAGTCTCATTGGTTATAAGAATTCGACCGTATTCCAAAACCAAGGACTAAGATTATTTTTCTTTAAGAATAATTTATAGTAGTAATACTATCCCAATGTCAGACCACCCAGTGTCTAGTATTACTACATGACGATTCTAAGGTCGATGTTATTCTTAGCATATTTATATATCAATCTAATATGCATAATGACATTACCATTAACAAGGTTTGAAATGAAAATGTAGTTATTTTATTAATAAATAATAAAATATAGTGTACAATATATTACTCGAATTGGCGCTCCAAGCACCAACTCCAACATTAATTTCTGTACTTATGAAGAAATTGAACACATAATAATATAAACCAATACATTGTAATGACTTGAAATTTCTTAA
Organism: Zanthoxylum bungeanum; assembly: GCA_019454045.1. Lineage (NCBI taxonomy): Eukaryota > Viridiplantae > Streptophyta > Magnoliopsida > Sapindales > Rutaceae > Zanthoxylum > Zanthoxylum bungeanum. Next base: position 44,815 of record SKCR01040318.1, on the reverse strand, counting down.
CTCAACTAAAGTCGTAACTTGGTGACTTAGATAAAAAAATTTCCCCTAGCATTAGCGAAATTTTTTGGAGACGACTTAGAGATCCATGAGCCATATTTGATAATGGGCCTAGCAGGCCTAGCACTAGCCTATTGGGCCTAAGTCAAAGTAAAGGCTCAATTCTACGAATAAAGCTAACTATATATTAAGCCCAACAAGAACATTAAGCCCAACTAGAATTATAATTTTGGCTCAAGTCCTTTTTTTTTTCTAGAAAACCCCATAATATTCAAGACTTTTCAAGACTTACTCCATCATTTATTAAAGACTTAAAAAAAGAGAGATAAATAAAGAAACCCAAGCCCCACATTTTCCCCCCTTAGCCGAATCCACCTATAGCAAAAAACCTTGATTTTTCTTCATCTCTCCAACCAAATTTCAAGATGACTCAAGTGCTTATTAACCCCATACAAGTTTAGGAAGGATAAAAGGAAGCTTGGGGACTCTATTAGTGAAGAAGGAAATCTACGCAAGGTATTCGAAGGTCACCCACGCCGTGTACTGCCCCCGACTTGCCATAACACTGTGAGTGGAGTAATTATTATAGAATTTTTATTTATGTTTTCAATAGATTGATTGGTAGATTCTTAACTTAAATGGTTTTCATTAAAGTTTATTGAACTACAGATTTCATATGATTTGACATAAGTTTTGGATTGCGATAAGATATATGATTTGAACATAAGTAGTTTTTATAAAGTTTGATATCAAATATATTTTGGTGATGATAATATTTTCAAAAATATGTTGAGGAATTGCTATTGATTTCGATACATATGAATTTTTTTTGATCTTGAAATTGATGGATATTGGAATTGACGGGTATAGACATATGCACATGTAGATTCAGGACTAGGGGGACGGCGATGTGTAACGCCCATAGATTCTAGTTTCAGGGTCAGGAGGATGACATTGAGTAACACTTATGACTCTAGTTCAGTGGTTTGAGGGACAATGATACGTAATGGCCCAAGACACTAATTTAGGTGTATGGGGGGTGTCGATACGTAACGCCCTCATGCGTCAGGTTTTCTACATTTTTCTAGATATCTCAGATATATGATCTTCATAAATGAATTTTCACAAACGTTTTGAAAGAAAAAGATTTGGTTTACATTTTATGAGTTCAAAAAGTATTTTTATGTTTTGATCATTTGATACATAGTTATTAATACTGTTTTCTGATTTTATAACTCCACTCATTGAGTTCTTTAGGACTCACCCCCACTCTCCAGTTTTGCAGGATCTTTGAGCTGGTGAGCCACTACCATCTTTTGGAGACATGGATCAGGGACAAGAGTACCACTGCAGTCACTAGTTTTGTTGGTCCATTATGTCAGACTTACATTCACATAGAATGCAGCTTTTTTTTGGGGTTTCTTTTTGGTGTATGGCAGTTGCATGACTTTTGATATGTCTGTAAAGAGTTAACCAGATTTATATATACTTTTTTTATGATTCATGCATTAAGTCATTTCTATGAAATATGTGTGTGCATATTGATGTGGTGACTAGTTTTCAGGTCGAAAGTGAGTTTTTATTTAGTAACAGACATAAACTTAGGTGACAATGGAACCTGTTACCTACCGATAACCTTTCCGGATTTGGGATGTTACAAAGTTGGTATCAGAGCATGGTCTATAGGATAGTGTCTTATATATATAGTATACTCGAGGTAGTAATATATGAGAGCTGTTTCTCTAGCATCATTGTCCCGAAGTATGTCTCATCCTTGTTGGTTTTGAATTACCTAAAAATTCGATTGATCACTTTTCTTTTTCCTGTTTATTTAGATATCATGCCACCCAAAGGTAGAATCAGAGCCAGAGGTAGACCCAGGCGTGGTAGGGCACCCCATGGTATAGATCCAGATCAGAGATCAATGACATCTTCCTCTAAGCCAGATAGGGGACAAAGAGCTGAGTCTGTACATGAGGGTGTTGTAGGAGATGATAGGGAAAGACCAGTGGTTCAGACTAATGATGCAGTAGCTGAGGGTTTATAGAAGATTCAGCATTCAGTAGAAGCTATTGCTTAGTTGATTACCCATTAGCAGCAGCCTCCAGGCCCAGAGCCGAGAGCTGCATAACCCACAGCTCCCATTCCACCTCCACCTGTATGAACTTCGTTGGCTCACCAAATAGTAGTTCTCCCAAGTAGACCGAATCCTACCATTTTTCAAGTATGACCCTCCACTTTACCTCATAACTTCCTCCAGTAACAGTTCAAGTACCGTAACGTCAGAAGCTGCTAGTTTCCTTATATGATTTTTGAAAACTTCATCCACCTATATTTTCAATAGTAGAGTCCTCCCCGACCCATGCAGATTTATTGAGGAGTCAGACCGTATATGTACCGCATTGGGATGTTCACCAGAGAGGGCAGTAAAGTTAGTCAGTTTCCAGTTGAGAGATGTAACTAATACTTGGTTCATTGCTTTTCGAGATATTTGGCGGCGACGTGCTTCTCTATTGACTTGGGTTGAGTTCAGTACAACATTCATGTCCATATTCCTACCGTAAAGTATTAGATATGCCAGAGCTCGAGAGTTTGAGCAGTTAGTCCAGGGGGATCAGATGACGGTTTATGAGTATGATATACAGTTTACTCGACTATCATGGTACACCCTACATTTAGTTAGTAATGAAGAGATGAAGGTGAAAAGATTTATTAACGGGCTTCGAGATTATTTATTACGATCCATTCATTTTACATAGACTACTACATATACCCAGGTTCTAGATGACGCTCTTCGATTTGAGGCGCGAGTTAGGGAGAGACAAGCAGAGAGAAGGTATTGGAAGAGGCCACGATCAGAGGAGAGAGTTAGGCCGTAACAAGGTGGCCCAAGTAGACAGCAGCAGACATCAGCTCCTCTCACTACACGTCGAGATATGGGTCCGATTCAGGGAGGTCTAGATCACAGGCCTACTCAGAGTGCTACCTCTCGTGCAATTTCTTCTCCGTCAGTAGCCCAGCCGGGACGATGATGAATGGTAAATGTATCACTATTTACCACTCATTTGACCTAATATTTTGTATAGTTTCTTGAGTTTTGTGAATATTTTGATGTGTTTTGTGTTATTTTGTATATAAATAAATTTTCAGGACTCTATGGATATGATTTGGGGCCAAAACAGTAAAAAATGGACAAAAAGGGAAAAACTGTCATTTGGGCGTCGCGACGCGCAGCCTGCGTTGCAACCGCTAACGTGCATCGAAGTCTACTAATATACGCCATGCCACGTGTCAACATCACAATAAATCTGCTAATGTGCGCCGTGCCACGTGTCACCATCACATGCTGCCAACAATCATCATCGCCACGTCAGCATAATTATTGAGATAATAATTTAGCCCTGCCACATGTCATCATCTCCGGAAAAAGTCATGCCACGCGTCCAAGATTACACACTTTACGCGTCGCGATGCGGGAGCCAATTTTTCCCTATAAATAGAGGCCGAAATTTCAGAATTGAATTCATACATTCTTCTATGTAATTCCTTAAGAATACTAAGAAGATTATATCTTGTTTGTTTATTTACAGCTTTCAGTAATTAATTTTCGTATTTGCACTTTCTTTTCTTTACTTCTCAGTCTTTACTTTCTGCAATTTACTTTTACCCATTAGTACTTTCCTTTCTTTACTTTTCAGTTTTTACTTTTCAGTTTTGAGGAGGAAACTCCCCTGCTGGGGTAAAAGGTAAAGCTTTTATTACTATTATTTAGATTAATCTCCCTTAATTATAATATATAAACTATTTAAAACCTGACTTAATGAGGATACCACTTTATTGGTCGGTTGGTAATTATTGAAATTGGTTTTAAACTTGACTAAACTGGATACCGCCTGATTGGTCGGTTGGTAATTAATTATTAATTTGATTTAATCAGGATACCGCCTATATGGCTGGTTGGTAATTATCACGTAAAGTTTATATATTATAATAAGGGAGATAACTAAAATATTAGTGATAAAAGTGGATCCTTTAACCTCAGCATTTTATTTTATTGTATTTTTACATTTTTAATTTCCAGCATTTACTTTTCCGCATTTACTTTCCGTCATTTACTTTCCAGCATTTACTTTATGTCTTTTATTTTATTAAGCTTTTACTAGCCGTAAATATGTGTTGTAGCTAAGTCCGTTATCTGGGGTTGTGATGAATTCCAATATCACCAGTTTATAAGGGGTTATTTTATAGTTTGGGTAATATAAAGGTTTACTTATTAAGTCTTAAGCTTAATGATTCTTATTAACTGGCCATTAATAAGATTGATCTGGTAAACTTAAAATAAACTTGACAAATGAATTTTAGGTTTCAGCCTTAGACTTAATAGCCCACGATCTTCCTTGATGATAGATAACCCTTTAATAGATTTCCTTACATGATAGACATATACCTGTCGGGTGGGGGTAGCCACAATTGGAACTTAATCTTGATGAATTCAGGTAACTTGGTTGACATTGACATATGATTAATTGTGTTACACTGGGTATTTGCATCCGACCATCGATAGAGGCTTTTGCAGAATTTCGTGTTCCAGGTTAGTAAACTAATATATTACACAATTGTAAAATAACCACTTCATCTTTAAAAAGATATTGGAATAATTCGCAACCCTGGATTGTTTATTAATATTGAATTTTCCTCAATCTACTTTCGTGCTATTTCTTTTACTTATTTTAATTTTAAAATCACCACCCAATCAAACAATCAATCCATTAGATACTTGTAAGAATTTAGATTCATAAATTAATAGGTTAGGTTTTAAGTCCTCGTGGGATCGATACTTTTTATACTACTTGAACAATACGTGCGCTTGCGTTATACGCATGTGATTACGCACCGGTCATGTTTTTGGCGCCGTTGCCGGGGACTTATTTATCTTTCACTATTAGTTTTGAGGTTAGATACCTTTACTTATATCTAATTTCTGTTTACTTATTATTTCTGTTTTCTTGTGTTTCAGGTTCTCAGACACTACATGAGACGAACCAGAAGCTTTGAAATCCGACCGCTTGACCCAGAAATTGAAAGAACCATCAGACAGTTAAGAAGGGAAAGGCGAGAAGGCCAAGAAGCACTTATCAACATGGAACCTGAACCTTTGGAAGTTGCACCACCAATTCCCATTCGAGATAGAACCATTCCGGTGGTTGACGGCTTTATTTCCTATATTGTACTTCCTCCCTTACCAGTAAATATGTGTGACATTAAAACATGCATTCAGATGATACATCAGTCAGTGTAGTTTGGGGGGAATGCAACTGAAGATCCTAATGCCTATATCAGCAACTTCCTGGAAGTTTGAGGCACTTTCAATTACAACCGAGTGGCTGAAGTAGCAATGAGACTGCATGTTTTTCCATACTCCTTGAAAGACAGAGCTAAAGCTTGGCTACATTCACTAACAGCAGGTTCCATCACAACTTGGAACACCCTAGCCACCAAATTCCTTGCAAAGTACTTTCCACCAGCCAAAACTGCAAAGCTGATGAATGACATCACATCCTTTGTGCAACATGACTCAGAATCCCTTTGCGAAGCTTGGGAAATGTACAAAGATTTACTCCGAAAATGTCCTCACCATGAGATTGCAAAGTGGCTCTATAATGGACTTTCTTGAATAATGAGAACCACAATTGATGCTGCTGCTGGAGGAGCTTTAATGGAAAAAAGAGAAGATCAAGCTTGAGACCTAATTGAAGAAATGGGCAACAACAATTCCTTGTGGCCAACGAAAAGGAGCATGATCCAAAGAATTGCTGGAATTTATGAAGTTGGAGTCAACACAGCAGTGAATGCCAAGCTGGATCAGATTTGCAAAAATCTGGAAACTCTTAACATGAAGGTTAATGATGGATCCACAAGTTCACCATATGGAGGAGCACCAGAATCAGAGGTAAACCAACATGAAGAAACAATGAATTATGTCAACAATTTCAACAGACAGGGGAAGAATCCATATTCCGACACCTATAACCCAGGGTGGAGGAATCATCCCAATTTCACATGGAGCAACAATTCAGGGCAAAAGAACTATCCACCACCTGGATTCCAACAGCAGAACAAAGGCCAAAAGCATGAAAAAGAACCAGGAATAACAGAAGTGCTAGCTCAGTTAAAAAAAATATGATATGCTATGTTTCAAAGCCAATCTGCTTCCATAAAAGCACTGGAGAATCGAATTGGACAACTGGCCAATGCTCAGAGTTACAGACCGCCATGTAACCTTCCTAGCAACACAGAACCAAATCCAAGGAACCGAGGGAATGAGCAATGTCAAGCCATTACTTTAAAAAGCGGTACTGAAATCAACAAAGATATTGGAATCAAGGCATTTATTGAGGAAGTTTCAAAAGAAAGCAGCGAAGCAGTTCCACAGATGGACGAAAAAGGAGCAAAGGAAAAAGAGCAAGAAAGAATCACTCTACCTCCACCTTTTCCACAACGTCTCCAGAAAAACAAACTGGACAAGCAGTTTGCTCGATTTCTAGAAGTGTTCAAAAAGCTGCATATCAACATCCCATTTGCAGAAGCGTTGGAAGAAATGCCCAGCTATGTCAAATTCATAAAGACATTCTTTCACGAAAATGGAGATTGGGAGACTACGAGACAGTAACATTGACAGAAGAATGCAGCGCCATCATTCATAGGAAACTTCCCCCAAATTTGAAAGATCCTGGCAGTTTCACTATCCCATGCACCATTGGAGAACATTACATCGGTAAAACTTTATGTGATTTAGGTGCAAGTGTTAATTTGATGCCTTTTTCAATTTACAGGAAACTACATATTGGAGAAGCAATGCCCGCCTCAGTCTCTTTACAACTTACTGATAGAACGCTCGTATTTCCGAGATGAGTAGTTGAAGATGTGCTGGTCAAAGTCGACAAACTCATTCTCCCAGCAGATTTCATTATCCTTAACATGGAAGAAGACAAAGATGTACCTATCATCCTGGAGAGACCATTCTTGGCTACATGATGAACTGTTATTGATGTGCAAAAAAGAGAATTAACCATGAAAGTGTAGGACCAAGAAGTTACCTTCAATATTTTCAAAGCCATGAAATTCCCAAGTGATGAAAAGGATGAGGAATGTTTCAGAATTGATGTTGTAGATAGTATCATCCAGGATACTGATGCAATTTCCACGGATAAACTTGAAGCTTGCATTACCAACATGACTGACAACGAGCTAGATGAAGAAATTCTGGAATGTATCAACTACCTTGACAAGCCCTTCCGCTTCAAAAGGACACCACGAGTGGAAAGTCTGGAACTACCGAAGAAGGAGCGAATCAAACCTTCGATTGAAGAACCACCGCAGTTGGAGCTAAAGCTACTTCCGAGCCATCTCAGGTATGCATTCTTAGGAAATTCTTCTGAATTACCTGTGAATATTTCTTCTTCGCTAACATTGGAGCAGGAAGAAAATTTGCTGAGAGTGTTACGAGAACACAAGAAAGCCATTGGCTGGACTATAGCAGACATTCGAGGCATTAGTCCATCATTTTACATGCACAAAATTCTGATGAATGACGAGTACAACCTACAGTGGAGCATCAACGGAGACTAAATCCAATCATGAAGGAGGGCGTGAAGAAAGAAATCATCAAATGGTTGGATGCTGACATCATCTACCTCATCTTTGACAGCAGTTGGGTGAGTCCTATGCAATATGTGCCAAAGAAAAGAGGAATTACTGTAGTCACAAATGAAAAGAACGAGCTGATTCCAACAAGAACGGTGACTGGATGGAGAGTATGTATGGACTACATGAAGCTGAACAAAGCAACAAGGAAAGATCATTTTCCGCTGCCATTCATTGATCAGATGCTAGACAGACTAGCAGGACATGAGTTCTATTACTTTCTGGATGGATATTCGCGGTACAATCAGATAGCCATCACCCCAAAAGATCAAGAGAAAACAACTTTTACATGTCCGTATGGTACTTTTACTTTCTGCAGGATGCCATTTGGACTAAGTAATGCTCCTGCCACATTTCAACGTTGCATGATGGCCATCTTCGTAGACATGCTGGAACAAAGTATGGAGGTTTTCATGGATGATTTCTCTGTGTTTGGAGAATCGTTCGACCATTATTTGTAAAATTTGGAACTGGTGTTAAAAAGATGCGAAGATACCAACCTGGTACTCAACTGGGAGAAATGCCACTTCATGGTGCAGGAAGACATTGTGCTGGGACATCGGATCTCACAAAAGGGAATCGAGGTAGACAAAGCAAAGATTGAAACAATTGAAAAACTACCTCAATAAACAACTGTAAAAGGGATTCAGAGATTTCTCGGACATGCTGGCTTTTACTGGAGATTTATCAAAGACTTCTCAAAGATTGCTAAACCTATATGCAATCTTCTAGAGAAAGATGTGCCTTTCAACTTCACTAAAGAATGCCACGAAGCTTTTGAGATCTTAAAACAGAAGCTGGTCTCTGCCCCCATCATAGTAGCACCAGACTAGACTCTTCCATTTGAAGTGATGTGCGATGCTAGTGATTTTGCTGTAGGTGCATTTTTGGGACAACACAAAGCAAAATATTCCATACCATTTACTACTCCAGTAGAACTCTGAATGAAGCTCAACTCAACTACACAACCACTGAAAATGAGTTGCTTGCAGTTGTGTTCGCTTTTGATAAATTCCGCTCTTATCTGTTGGGTCCGAAAGTGGTGGTCTACACAGATCATTTAGCAATAAAATACCTGATCGCGAAGAAAGATTCCAAACCCAGATTGATCCGTTGGATACTTCTACTGCAAGAATTTGACGTCGAGATCTGAGACAGAAAAGGGACAGAGAACCAAGTGGCAGATCACTTATCGAGGCTCGAGAATGGAGAAACAGCTGGCAAATAACTTACAATCAAAGAAAATTTTCCAGATGAACAGTTGTTTGCCATGAAACAGCATGATGTCCGACTATGTCAACTATATAGTATCGGGAAAATGGCCATTGGAATGGACAACTCAGCAACGAAAGAAGTTCTTCAAAGAAGTCAAGCACTATGTCTGGGATGAGCCGTACCTTTTCAAATGATATGCTGATCAATTACTGAGATGTTGTGTTCCACAGGAGGAGGTCAATAGTGTCTTGCAGCATTGTCATTCATCACCATACGGTAGACACTTTAACGGGAACAAAACTGCAGTCAAAGTCCTTCAATCAAGTTTGTTCTGGCCCACTATTTTCAAAGATGCTTATGTATTTGCTCTTCCATATGACATATGCCAGGGAACGGGAAATATATATCAAGGAGAAATGAAGGACCTCTGTAAAATATTCTGGAAGTGGAGATATTTGATGTATAGGGTATTGATTTTATGGGACTCTTTATTCCATCATTCGGAAACCTGTACATACTGGTTGCAGTAGACTACGTCTCCAAATAGGTTGAAGCAATAGCACTACCATCAAACGATTCAAATGTGGTGATAAAATTCCTTAAAAAAAATATTTTCACTCGCTTTGGAACACCTCGTGCAATTATCAGTGATGGTGGCACACATTTCCGCAACAAATACTTCGATTAACTCTTATCTAAATATGGAGTTACTCATAAAGTTGCTACTGCCTACCATCCACAGTCAAATGGTCAGGCTGAAGTTTCAAACAGGGAGATCAAAAGAATTTTGGAAAGAATCGTTGGATTAACAAGGAGGGACTGGTCTACAAAATTGGATGACGCATTTGGGCCTACCGGATAGCTTACAAGACACCCATTGGTATATCCCCATATCGAATGGTGTTTGGGAAAGCATGCCATATGCCAGTGGAGCATGAACACAAGCCGTACTGGGCACTGAAGAATTTAAATCTTGATCTGCAAGCAGCATGAGAGAAATGACTCAATCAACTCAACGAATTGGAGGAATTTCACCTACAGGCTTATGAGAATGCCAAAATGTATAAAGAAAAGACCAATAAATGACATGATTGAAAAATAGTGCGCAAACAACTGGAACCAAGGAAGCAGGTGTTGTTATACAATTCAAGGTTGAAACTTTTCCCTGGAAAATTGAAATCAAGGTGGTCAGGTCCATTTGGATTACTCAGGTTTTACCATATGGAGCTTTTGAGTTACTTGATCCCAACACCAACGAAACATTCAAGGTTCACAGTCAGCGTGTCAAGCACTACTGGGGAGAATCATTTGAGCGACAAAAAGAAAGTGTCACACTTTCAGATCCAGCCTAACATTCTGGCAGTCATGTCTAGCTGACGACTTTAAACTTAGCGCTAGCAGGGAGGTAACCCATGCAATTCGTGTATATATTGTGATTTGGTGTGTTTTATTTTTGTGTGTTTCATTTGTGTAGGTAAAGTCATATTTCACGATGGAAGAAGTTCTCACAAATCTTCACAAGCAATTTCCTTCTCTCCCTCAAAACTCTATGATGAAAGTCTATAAAGCTCACTTGGAACGAATGAGACTATTGATGATCAAAGGTATGCTAAAAAGAAAAAGATCTACAAGAATGGGTGTTAGCTATAAATATGCTCGCATGACATGTAATACTCATTGTCGTTCTTTAGTAATGGTGTCTGATAACCGTGAAGATAAAATTAAATTCATTAGGGATGGCTTGAGTAAGGAGTCTTTGGATGACATATCTAAGACTCTTGAGACGCATTCCAGTGAATATGTGCATCATGTAATTCACATGTTATATACACAATTCTGAAAAGAAAGACAACAGTTAAGTCTCGGGAATCTGACTGTAAAAGACCCTGTTTGCCAATTTATAAGAAAATTGGATGGGAAGCTTGTCCCTGACGCATAAATGTCATTCAAGCCGTTATTTCTTGTAAATATTATTATCTCTTTGTATTTTCCTAATAATTGTGATTTGTTTTGTGATTTTCTTTTATTTTCTCCGATAGGATCCATACTTTTTGAATTTTCACAATCTAATTTTCTTTTTAGCTAATAATTGTCATCTGACAGGTACTAGTACTATTATTACTCACCCTTTTTCAGGTGTTATAAATTCAACTCATCATTGTGTTGGACAATTATGACCCATAGCGTCACTATTTGTACAGATCATGGTGTTGTTGTACAAATTAACTATGTGACAAATGAGATTGCACTCTTATCATTTGTGATTAGATCACCTAGATATATAAATGATAGGAGGTCCCTATGATTTGTTCCTGGACGGAGAATGATATGAGACAGTATCAGTCCACAAAGGATAAATCATTAAATATCCCTAGTCGGAGTATTATCGAGATTGGACATCGATAAATACGTAAAAGACTAATATTACACTTGTGCGCGTTGTAAGGGCACAACATCATAGTTCTCATATATTTGGGTATATGATACTCGTGCAAGTGTAATAGGAGGTTGGTTGTGCTTTACCGATGGTACGGGAAACAGTTTCGCTCTGGATAGACCCCCTCGAAATTCCATTGTTAGTATGATTATGCGTCTATGGAAGTCCGAAATCAGGTTAGGTGTATTTGGTCTTAACCTGAGACTTGCACCGCTAATACTTGCCACAATCAATATACTTTGGTTGCGGTCGTCCAGGGCTTTAACAGGTTCTGTGTACGCCAATGCTGGGTATATTGAGAATCGTAGTGTGTTGGGTGTGATGTCAAGACGGAAATATCACTTCAGTCATATGGAGATGATGGTCACGTAGGATACGGGACTGGTTCTCTTAAATGATGCAGCTATCAGGATAAAATGACAAGGTCATGTTTATCCGATTATAGAGACTAGTCACCAGACATCCGACATGTGCTTCGTACGAGGCAGACACAATTCCAACCCCAAGCCTAGCACGTGATCATCTGATACTGGAACGACATACACAATACTACGTATACTTCGCCTGATATAGATCCTTTATTCCTGTAAGGATGTTTCCGGAGAATTGGGTAGGCATGACGCTTTGCTAGAGGCCAACCTTGTCTTGTAAATCGGTATAAACGTAGTACAAGGTACTTACGTGTTCGGATAGTCCGACGACCGATTTTACTGCCAACATATCCGGGGATCTCATGGGTCGCTTCCCAAAGATTCACCGATGACGTATGACTCGCACTCTAAATTAATCTGGGATTAATTAGAAGAGAGAGAAAATTAATCTGGGATTAATTTCGGAGATATTTTATCTGGGATAAAATATCATTTAAAGAGAGAGAACGATTAATTTGGAATTAATCGATAAATTAATATATTTGATATATTAAACGAAATTAGATTTCGACGCGGAATTAAAATTAGATTTTAATTCGGGCGAACGAGTTAATTTAGAATTAATTCGTTAGCAACGTAAATAGTGATTTCGCTAGGCGTAATCATTTAATTACGACGCAACGGAAAATTCGTTAATTTGGAATTAGCGAACCCGAGCCCGAGATTATTTGTGAGCGCATTCGCATTTCGATTTCGAGTGCGGCACGCAAGTCATATCAAGCGTCAAATCGCTAGTCGCATCTAGCGTCACATCAAGTGTCAAATCATGTCACTTTGAGTGATGTGACACTTGATTTATTGATGTGATTGATTGATGGTAGTTGTTGGAATGGTTGTTGAGCATTTACCATTTGACTTTTTGGAAGCCAAAAAGTGGTAATTCATTTAATTATTTTTTCGAAAAATATATAAGTGTATTAGATACACTTTTCAACCTAATTCAACACACATTTCTCTTCTCTATTTCTCTCTACGTCACACGCCCAAGGGGCAAAATAAGCTTACTTGTTTTCAACAAAAACGTGAGCAGTGGGAAGCACTAGATTGGGATTTTGTGGCAAAATCACAAGTGCTAGCACACTTACGAGACATGCGAAGGTGATAGGGAAGTCCAACCATGATTCGGGAACCATTCGATGAAGCTTGGAGCTTGACGAAGGGCCAAAATGGAGGCCAAACTAGTGAGAACTCACAGCTCACTACCGGACCAGTGAGGAGCAGAATTTTGAAGTTTTGTTCGCCTCCGCGTCGCTCAACCGATCGATGTGAGTATTCCGAAACTTCTTCGATTTGTATTCGCACTTGATTCATGCTTATTATTGATCTTGGGACCTTAATAGAAACCAACACATTGCACTCTTGAAGACATCCAAAGTTGATAAATAAAAATGGAAGCTACATCAAGAATACGAGTTGTAAACATCTGTGTATTTTACGGTACTAATGTTGGTTCTAAACCAGAATTTGTACCGGCAGCACAGGAATTGGGTCGAGTCATTTCTGAGAGGAATATGCACTTAGTATATAGCGGTGGCAATCTTGGACTAATGAGGATCGTTTCAAGGGCTGTATAGGAAAGAGGCAGTCAAGTTCTGGGAATCATCCCAAAACCTTTGGTGGAGGTGAATCTTATAGGACCATCAAACGAAAAGAAACTGATCGTGCCATGTATGTCTGAACTACTGGTTGAAATGATTAACCGTGCTGATGCATTTATTGCTTTGCCAGGAGGCCTGGGCACAATGGAGGAAATTTTTACAGTACTATCTTGGGTGAACTTGAACATACACCAGAAATCTATTGGACTGTTTAATGCTGATGGATTTTATGATTTTCTTTGTGTGTTTCTAAATGATGCCCGGAGAAATGGATTCGTGTCAAAACCTCTAAAAGATCTCTTCTTTACTGCCAGAACTGCCCCAGATTTAATTGACCAACTTTTAGCCTTTGAACCACGAATTAACCCTATCCTTTCCAAGAAAACTTGGTAAGATAATGATCGTGGTAAGAAGCGTCAGATAAATCTGGATCTTAACCTTTAATTCTTCATTTAGATGTAGAATTTCGGCTAATCAGGTACTGTTTCTAATCTCTTCTTCTACTTTTTAAGACATTGGGGACAATGTCTCATTTAGGTTTGGAGGAGGGGAATAGTTGACTAGTGCCTTATTTTTATTGCGTTATTTTTAGTTTAGTCAAAAATTTTCAAAAAATTCAAAAAAAATTAAAATTTTTTACAAAAATTAAAAAACATTTTGTGTTTTTAATTTGATTAATCAGGTGAAATTGGTGTGAGATAGTTGTGTAAGGAATTTCCATGCCTGAGACGTATCTCAACCTATTTCGGAATAAGTTAATTTTTGTTTATTTCATTTTGAATTACTTAATTTGTGAATTCTCCATAAAACTGACTAAAATTGCTCTTCACATGCTCAGTTGACAGATATTATCAACATACATGGTAACATACGGTGTTTTAACATTAAGTGCTCTAGTTTAATTGGAGGAAGCATCTAAAAAATTCGATGGGATAAAAAAAAACGTCTGAGATCCGAGTTATTAAGTTCGTAGTGGTGTTTTAACACCTAGTGCCCTAAAACCAACTGGTTTGGGAGCCACTGGCCCAAATCTTGCTACATGGATCAAAGATGTTGTAAAAATATATATATATATATCTGAAGTCTGAGTAATTAAGTCCGTAGGGGTGTCTTCACACCCAGTGCCCTAAAGTCAACTAGTTTGGGAGTCACTGACCCAAAGCTCGGTACATGGATGAATGATATTGTATATAAATAAATAAAAAAAATCAGAAAAATCAGAAAAATATTCCATTACTAAAAATAGTGTGAAGTCTGATATAACTTTAGGACAAAAATATTACCTTCTTTTCAACTACATTTATGAATATTGTGGGAACAATGAATTGATTAATATCTTGTTAGATGTGTGTATGGAGAATGGTAAAAATAATCAGAGAATTTACTTATTCGGTAATTTAGAAAGAAAGAAAACAACTCTTAACTTGGATAAGGAGTTTCACCTTTTTAGTCACTAACTTGTTTATTCTCTTTTCTCTTGTCATTTTGCTTTTGTGTGCATTAGTTTTAGATTGACGTTTGTGGGTATCGTTGCTGTAAGCCCTCACGAGACTACAACTCGTCCACTAGGGACATCTAGGGGTTTAAAAGCTTGTTGCATACGCTAAATACAATCGTGATCCCTAAGAAACTGGCTTAGTTTAATTTTTATTTTAAAGATGTTTATGTTATTTTATTTTTTTTTCGCTCGAGTACTAGTAAAATGTTAGGTTTGGGGGTGTGATGAGTGGTAAATGTATCACAATTTCCCACTCATTTGACCTAATATTTTGTATAGTTTCTTGAGTTTTGTGAATATTTTGATGTGTTTTGTGTTATTTTGTAGATAAATAAAGTTTCAGGACTCTCTAGAGGTGATTCGGGGCCAAAACAGTCAAAAACGGACAAAAAGGGCAAAACTGTCATTTGGGCGTCGCGACCGCTAACATGGCCAGAGTCTTCTAATGAGCGTCGGGGCACGTGGACCAATCATAGAATTTTTGCTAAAATGCGCCGGTTGTAAATGTGCGCCGAATCCGCTAACATACGTCTGCCACGTGTCAACATCACAGCAAATCTGCTAACATGCGTCGTGCCACGTGTCCCCATCACATGCTACCGACAATCATCATCGTCACATCAGCACAATTATTGAGATAATAATTCAGCCCTGCCACGTGTCATCATCTCCGGAAAAAGTCATGCCACGCGTCCAAGATCTACGGCGCGTCGCGACACAAGCACACTTTACGTTTTATGTCGCTTCTTGGAAGAGCGTTATGCGGCCGTCGGAAGGGTTAATGCTCCACAACATTTCCAGTTCACTGGTTCAATGTTTTCCTTCGTCGCCTCGCTGTTTTGGGCTGATGTTTTCTCTATTTTTGCTGCTGTTTTTGGTGGTTGTTTTTGGGTTACTGTTTTTGCTGCGGTAATTTAGGGCTGTTTCGGGGACTATTCTCTGTGACTTAAGGGTGCAGTTTTGGGGCTATTTTTGGTGACTTAAAGGTGCAGTTTGGGGCTGTATGTTGCGGTAATTTGAGGGATTTCAGGGCTGCTATTTTGCGATTGTTTGGGTGTGTTTCGGGGCTGTGAAGCCCTGTGGCCTGTGTGTTGATGTTGTGTGTGATTTGTGGCCTCTATGTGTTTCACGTGTGCATTGATGGGCTTTGTTGAAGGGTGTCAAATGGTACCGTGAGTGTGTTTTCAGGGAGAGCTATTTGTTGACTAGGTTTGTGGGTTTTGCAGCTCGTCTTTGGGTGGCTCTTGTCTTCATGCGTGGCTTGGGCAGTTTGTTTCACCGTTTTTGTTTGTTTGTGGAGAGGAGGCAAGATGAAGAGAGATCTGTGGCTATGTCGGTCAGTGGGGGTTGGTTACATGAGTGTGAGAGGGAGACATGAATGTATGGTGCGGTTTATTTGTGTGGGGGCTACGTGTGCTAGGGTTATTCGATGTGTTGTTTTGAGAGAGAAGGAGGCTAAGAGGTGGGCACCGTGAGTTGTGTGAGCAAAGGGGGAAGATGGCTCTTAGGGTTTCATTGTTTTTATGTTTCCCAGTTTTCTTGTGTGCTGGCCGTGAATGAGCTCTCTCGGTTCAAGGGTTTGGTTTGTGTGTCTTTTTATAGGAGTGGGTCAGGGTTTTCCTTGCATGGGTAGGAAACGAAGATTGTGTAATAATGGGGAATATTTAATTAGTTTGTTATAAGGAAAAGATTTATTTAATTTAAGAAGGTGATTTATTTAGTTTATGAAAGCGATTTATGGGATTTGATTTGATTTATTTAATTTAGGCATGTGATTTGATTTGATTTGTTTAATTTAGGCATGTGATTTATTTAAATTGGGAATGTGATTTGATTTGATTTATTTAATTTAGGAAGGAGATTTGATTTGATTTATTTAATTTAGGCATGTAATTTATTTAAATTAGGAAGTTGATTCGTTTGGATTTTAACATGTGTTTAATGTTTTAATTATTTTGGGTTGGGCTTGGAGGCTTGGTTCTTTGGGGTTGTGCGTGTGGCTTTGGTTTGGTGCGCGGACTTTTGGGACGAGTCTAACAGTTAAACAAAGATTAATCGAGCAAACCCGAGGCTAAGCAAACATATGAAATCTAGCAAGGTATTGAGTTTTCTCTTCCGACGTCCGTTTCCCGCGACTTCCGTAACTTAAAGGGTAGTGCCTCCATACGAGGCTCATCATCGGGTCTTATGCAAAAATGCAGTGCCTACACTCGGGAATGAGGACGAGCAAAGAGCCTTGAGAATGAGGACGGATCAGGTAAGTAAAAATGCATGCATGACTTTGATAGGGTTGTCACTGTCACACACTGCACAAGCCCATCAAAGTGGGGGCGACTGTAGACATTGTATTTTTTGCATGAGCTCGATGATGAGCCTCATATGGAGGCACTACCTGAAAAGTTATGGAAGTTATGAAAAACGAATGCCGAAAGGAAGGAAAACCTCCAAAATTAGCCCATCATTGGATTCGAATTCACTGGCCAGTCTCGGATTTACTCAGTCAAGCCTCTGCTTCAAACCTTAGCTTCGGACCCACCATGCAGCCCATGCAATCGGCCCATACAGCCCACACAATCAGCCCTTGCACCCTCAACTTCGGCCCATCCAACCTCTGACCATGCAGCCTATGCATAATCTTCCCAAATATGATAAAATCTCATTAGTTATGAGAGCATCAACACTTTCCAATTTAATGAGATTTTGGGATCCCATCCTCACCAAATTAACAAAGATTTGAAATCCCCTTCTTGCCAAATATGAAAGATCCTAGGCCCAAACTAGAAAGAATTCTCCCTTCCTAATATAAGTGATTTGAGTTTCCCTTGTAAATCCCTTAAGCAGCTTATATGGAAAAGAAAATCTTGACACAAAAGGGAGGAGAGAGAGAGAGTGGCGGTAACATTGAAGGAAAAAATAAGAAAACCCTAGGAGGCAGCAACTATAAAAGAAAGGGGTGAGGACTGGCCAAGAGAGGCTCTTTTCTTCATCTTTAGGGCATCACCGAAAAAAACAACGAAAAAAGAAAAGCAACGTGAGAGGCAGAAACATCGCAAACAACAACTAGAAATAGCGTAAGCAACAACCAATAACCAGCGACATCAGTGTGAAGCAACCAGAAACAGCGACCAGCAACCAGAAACCACGAACTAGCAACCAGAAACTGCGAACCAAACCTTGAAACCAAGCTTCGATCCATCCGGCGACGGCCTAACGCACTTCTGAGAAAGCAACTTAAAAGGTAAGACCTGAGGGCACCATTTCCATATTTATTTTTATAGTTCCGGACGCTGCATGTCTGGCTGGACGTGAAATACGTCCAGCCAGGTATGCGAAGTCCTACATCAAAAGAACGGCCAAATCTCTGGCCACATTTCTTCTTTCGCATTTCGTTGTTTATTTTTATTTATTTATTCACTTTTATTATTATTTTATTATTTCGCCTTTATTTTATTTATGATTATTCATGTTGAGGATTATCCGTATATGCAAGGTTATAATTTTTATGTCTGTTTACATTGCATTGATGATTATGTGTGTTATTATCCCTCGTGGTATATCGGATGGAAACCCAGACGTAAATCCCGTAGCCAAATCTGAATGGACGGTAGTGCGGTTTGTACTTGGGATACAACTCCATGTGCCACTCGAGAAATACTCATATATGCGTCGACCTCTTTCTTTATATTTTATGCATCTTTACTTCCTTAGTTATTCCTTTTGCATTATGTGTGTGTGATTAATTATTTATATTGCATTATACTTTTCCTCTTATTTATATTTTACATCGTTTATATTAATTTATTTCATTAATCAGTCACCTTATATCATGCATGAGTGATTTTATTATATCTTTGTGTGAAGCCATATTATATCTATTAATATTTATGGGTGTGCAGATTTGTGTTTATTTGAATTGCCTTGCATGAACTGCATAAGACTTGACTATAGCATTGTGTGAACCCGTACATTATACTGTCATACGTAAGGGACCATTTCGAACCCAACGGTTTGAGTTCTTCCCTTGCGAAGGGTGAGTGCGACCTTAAATCTTTCCCAGTTCACACTAGGTGGCGACTCATTCATTCTCAGGTTTAGTCCCCCGCGGGCTAATCCGTACTCTCTACGGGCTTCGAGCCCAACAGTGTCGTGGTCGCTGAATATCATAGGCATAGCGGTAAACCCCGCTTCTCTCCTACAATAAGATTTATAAAAGAGATTTCAGACAAGGTTTTCAGAAAAAAGAGTTTTTATATAAAGTTATTTCTGGAACTTTGATTTCAGAACCAAATATTTTTATATCAGTATTTTAGTTTTTGTCAACTCACTTAGATCGTACAATGATCTAACCCCCACTCTCAGTTTCCTTATTTTGCAGGTATTCTCGGAGGACGAGCTCAGGAGGACAGATACTGATGCAGTCACTAGGGTATTGAGTCCATCAGTTCAAGTCAGAAAGAGTGAGAGTCCAGTCAGAGTCAAGTAAAAGTCATATATTAGTCTTTGGTTGTAGTAGTCATTGTAAAAGTAAGTGTTATTGAGTACAGTCATTAATGTTGAGTTTTTATGTTATGTTTTTTAGCTTGGGCTACGGTCCCATACTTAAGATATTTAAATAAATAAAATATTATGAGTATTTGTTCATGGTTAGAGAGTAAGAGGCTTATGGGGTTAGTATGCTATATTCCATGCCGGTAACATCTCCCAAATCGAGGATGTTACAGTGTGGAGGATAACTCGTATATCTACCATGGTATCTCAAGTCAAAGGACCACTATGCTACTCAACTCGTGAAGATTCCTATTGACGCAAGCGTACAATCTATTAGGAATCTTCTGTGAGTCGTTCAGTTCTCATCCGCTATGAACACCTACATGTCTATACGAGTCTCCCTAGACTCGTGGTTCATTGAGATAAACCACCAGAATCTAATATTTCGATATACGACATGTACCAGTCTCCCGGGTTTACTTTCGGACCAAGAATGTAAACTTTGACCAGGAACAGCTTAAGAATGATACTGTTATAACATTTCTCAATGTCAACTGTGACGCCTTTACAATTACGTTATAACTTAATCATTCCTAGGTCTAGTACGTCTTTACCATTCCTAAGATAATATATTGACGAAACTGTAAATTTTATTCATAACAAAATATTATTCATACACGTATTTACAAGGAAATACATGAGAAATCGGCACGTCGAGTACCAACTCCAACAAAAACTTCCCAAAAAGGCTTGAGTAAGACACAAGGAGAATGAAAATTCGTCTCTGAGCGTACACCACAACAAGAACATTTAGCTTTCAGTTCACATTTTTCAACTGCAACTTCACCAGTACCTTGAATCAAACCAATCTTCTTCATCCATGGAAAGAAAGCATAATATCTTGAAAATTCAGGATTGTCAAGCTGCAGCGATGAAGCATAACAATCCTCACACGAATCTTGAGAATCAGATAGCTTTTGATGATTTGAACAGAATCACAATTTAGAAATCTCCTTAGCATGAGCATCACACACAAGATCTCCATAAGATTTTTTTTGTTCTTTTTAGAGTCAAAGATGTGATCAAGCCTACAACACCATAGACAAGGCTTTTTAAGGCCAAAATATTCAGCATATTTGATGATGAGATAAAAAAAGATAGAGTTTAAGAGAAAGACAAATATGAGAAGCCATTCAAGTGTAGGTGTTCCTAGAACATGTCAATGATCTCTAAGGTGATTTGTGTGTGAATAAATCAAAGAAAGTTTCGGAAATACTCACTTTGATCGGATGATGTTCAAGAATTTTTCTTCTTTGTTGGAAGCTCCAAGCCTTTGATTTGAATTCCAAACTCAAGGGTGAGTTTCCATATCACCTTAGTTGACTCCCAAAGTGCTAGCTTTGACCAAAAAAAGAAAGAAAAATTTTCTCCTCCAAGGAGTATGTATTCGGCCAAGAGAGAGATATGAGGGAGAGAGTGAATAGTTCACACTTTGTTTTCAAAAACAAAACATATACAAAAAGTT
Source organism: Zanthoxylum bungeanum (assembly GCA_019454045.1). Lineage (NCBI taxonomy): Eukaryota > Viridiplantae > Streptophyta > Magnoliopsida > Sapindales > Rutaceae > Zanthoxylum > Zanthoxylum bungeanum. The sequence continues at coordinate 23,922 of SKCR01040318.1, read as the reverse complement.
GGTGTGTGTTGACTTGGTAGGTTTGGGAAGTAAATGCCACATTTACTATTCCATCTACTTACATCACAAATAGTGACAAGTTGATGTAAGTCATGGGTCCCACCCATTTAAATTCCAAATTTAGTTGGCTTACACAACACACTTTGGCCCGTTTCGTTTAATCCGACTAAATGAATTTTCTGTCGCTTCGTAATTAAATCTAATTTAATTAAATAATAATACCCAGTAAAATCATTACGGAAGTCGCTTGCGAATTAATTCAAAATTAATTTGTTCGCTAGAATTAAAATCCAATTTAATTTCGCATTGAAATCCAATTTCAATTAATATATCTAATATATTATTTTAGCCCAATTAATTAAATTAAATAGTAAAATCCAATTTCACTATTAAATTTACTTTTTCAATTAATTCCAAATTAATCGTGTTCTCTCCTCTCGACGAATTTAATTCCAGATTAATTCTTTCTCTGATAATTAATCCCAGATTAATTCTGTTCGAGTCAAATGTCATCGGTGAATCTTTGGAAAGCCACCCAAGAGATTCCTGTATATGTTGGCAGTAAATACGGTCATCGGACTATCCGAACATGTGTGTACCCCGGTACCACGTTCTTACCGATTTACAAGACATGATTGGCTTCTAGCAAAGCACCATGCCTACCCAATTCTCCAGAAATATATTCAACATGGAATATATATAATCTGTATTTGGCGTAGTATACATTGTATTGCGTATTACGATCTAGTATCGGATGTCACATACTACGCCTAGGGCTGGAATTGTGTCAGCCCCGTACGGAGCATATATCGGATCATAAACAACTAGTCTCTTTAATCGGATAATCATGACCTAGTCATACTATCCCGATAGCTATAGCATTTATGAGTACTAGTTCTGTATCCCTGCGTGATCATCATCTCTATATGACTGAAGTGATACTTCCAGCTTGTCATCACACCCAACACACTACGATTCTCAGTATACCCAGAATAGGCGTACACAGAACCTATTAAAGCCCCGGACGACTAAAACCAAATTATACTGATTGTCGCAAGTATTAGCGATGCAAGTCTCAGGTTAAGACCAAATACACCTACCATGATTCGGATTCCCATAGACACATAGTCATACTACCAATGGGATTCCGAAGGGTCTATCCCAAGCGAAGCTGTTCCCGATCCAACGGCCAACAGAACCTCATATCACACTTGTATAAGTATCAAATACTTAAATATATGAGAACTATGTCGTTAAGCTTCCATAACGCGCACAAATGCAATACTAGTCTATTCCGCATTATCGATGTCCAGTCTCGATAATACTACGACTATGGATATTTAATGATTAAACTTTTCGTGGATTAATACTGTCTCATATCTTATTAATCCAGTACTAATCATATTGACTTTTATCATTTATATATCCAAGTAATCCAATTTACAAATGATAAAAGAGTAATTTCCTTTGTCACATAGTTATTTTATACAAAGAACACCATGTCTTTTACAAACATTGATGCTATGGGTCATAATCGTCCAACAATCTCCCACTTGGCCTATAGCCAATCACTCAAGTGTCCAACACCTGAACTATGTACGGGTTGCTCATGTTTATGCTGTGATATCACTTTCTTCAGCGGATCTGAAAGGTTATCATCTGAAACGATCTTGTCGATCTTGACATCGCCACGATGTATGATCTGATGAATCAGATGAAACCATCGAAGTACATACTTAGATCATTGATGAGACCGTAATTCTTTAGCCTGTGCTATAGCGCAGCTAAGATGCTAACAGAACTACTCCTAATCTAATTAGGAATTTTATAGATCCAAAATGCTTCTTTTGCTGCCTCAACCGCAACAATATAATCCGCTTTTGTTGTTGAATTGGCAACAGTATCTTGCTTGGAAGATTTTCAGCTCACTGTTCCGTTATTCAAACAAAATATGTACCCTTATTGCGACTTACAGTCGTAATTATTGGTTAGAAAACTTGCGTCGGTGAACCTAGTCACTTCAAGTTCTCCTTCTCCATAGATTAAGAATGTATCCTTAGTTCTTCTAAGATACTTAAGGATGTTCTTTACATCAATCCAGTGACCATCCCCTGGATCGGCCTGATTGTGACTTCAGATGCTCAAAGCATATGAGACACCAGGTCGCGTACATGTCTAACATAGTATGGGTTCTTGGAGAGTGCCAACAACTTTTAGATCTATCCTAGTAGATCCTTATTCCTAGAATAAAGGTTGCCTCTCCCAAGTATTTCATGGAGAATTTTATTGAAAGCCAAGCTTTCACCGATTTTAGTATGGGAATGTGATTGCTAAGAAGCAATACATCATCAACGTATAGGACAATCACTGTCAGTGCGCTCCCACTAACCTTCTTATATACACCAGAATCATCTTCATTTTGAATGAAACCATAATCCATTATGATCTTATCAAAACATTGGTTCCAAGAACATAATACTTGCTTCAATCCATAAATGGATTGGTTTAACTTGCAAACCTCGTTTGAATGTTTTGGTATGAAAAAATCGTCAAGGTGTTGTATAAAACATCCTCCAAAAGGTTTCCGTTAAGGAAAGCGGTTTTGATGACCATCTGCCATATTTTATTATGAAATATGCAGCATTAGCAAGCATTATCCGAATGGATTTAATCATGGCAACGAGTAAAATGTTTCATCGTAATCAACATCATGTTGATGACGATAACTTTTTGCTACAAGCCTAGCTTTGTACGTTTGTATGTTTCCATAAATGTATGTTTTCATCATGAAGATTCATTTGCTACCAATAGGCACAATGCCTTCTGGTACATCAACCAGTGTCCAAACTCGGTTGTATACATGGAATCCATTTTGGACTTCATGGCATTTTGCCATAAATCGAGTCGATACCCTGTATCACTTCCTCATACATAGCCGGTTTGTCTTCCTCATATAAGATTAATATCTACATGAGGTGAGATCAGAAACCCATACCTCTAAGGTTGTTTTCTGACTCTCTCCGACCTACGCGGTTATTTTATATTAGAAGGTTGTGGAACAGTCTCATCCTTGATGAACTGTTCGTGTTCCGTTAGGGATCGGTGCCAGAAATAGTATTACTCTGATTCTCATCGAGTTCTACTTTCCTCCCACATACCTCTGCATATAGGAATTCATCTAAGGAAAACTGCATGGAGAACAACAAATATTTTGTTCTCTAATGGGTTGTGGAAATAATATCCTTTGGTTTCCTTAGGATAACTAATTACAAATAGTCACTTATCCGATTTGGGTTCTAGTTTGGTACCATCCAAACGTTTAATTATATGCCCAGCATCCCCAAATCTTCAGGAATGAGAAATCCGGTTTCTTTCCTGTCTATATTTCATATGGGGTCTGTCCAACAGACTTTGTCGGAACCTTATTGAAAATAAGTATAGCACTGTTCAATGCGTATACCATGAAGGAAATTTATAGCTCAGTATGACTCATCATTAACCTTACCATGTCCAACAAAGTTCGGTTTCTCCGTTCGGACACAACACTCAATTGAGGTGTTCTGAGAGGAGTCCACTGTGAAAGAATACCATACTCTTTCAAGTAATCTTAAAAATCATTGCTTAATTATTCTACTCCACGGTCCAACCATAATATTTTTAATACTTTTGTCAGTCTGTTTTTCTACTTCGTGTCGAAACTCTTTGAATTTATCAAAAGTTTCCGACTTGTGTTTCATTAGAAACACATAACCATAACCCGATGCAACATCCGTAAAGGTTACGAAGTATTTATATCCACCTCTAGACTAGCTAGACATGGGCCCACATACGTCACCATGAACGAGGGCTAACAGCTCGGTGGCACGTACACTTTTACCGCTAAAAGGCGTTTTAGGCACTTTGCCTAATAAACAAGATTCACAGACATCATATGATTTAGGATCAAATTCGTCTAAGTATCTATTCTTCCAAAGAGTGGATATATGATTCTTGTTAATGTGTCCCAAACATTAATGCCACAAATAAGTCTCATCTGAATTACCCAGTTTTAGCTTTTTGTTTATCATGTTATATGTTTGAGATTCATTTATATTCGAAATATAAATATTGTTATTCACATCTAATATGTATATCTCAATATCATCTTTATAAACAAAACACCCAGTGTACTGGAACATAAAGGTATAACCGCAACGGGTTAAACTAGATATAGAGATAATGTTTCTAGTCAAACTAGGTACATTATAACAGTTTCCTAACTTAAGTACATGCCCAAAGAGCAGTTCCAAAACTTAGGTTCCCACACCCAAAATAGCGACTCTCGTCCCGTTTCTGACTCGTAGGTCGATCTCATCTGAAGCCTGTCTCCTGCTAATCAGCAGATCCTGCACATCAGTACATATGTATGTACCACATCCAGTATCAAAATCCAATTTTAAAACTAGTAGTAGATATGTTTCTAACAAACATACCTGAAGTCGGAGTCTTGCCCGCCTTCACTTCCTTCATGTCTGCCTTGTCGATATGGCAGTCACGCTTCCAGTAACCCTGTTTGCCACAGTTTAGGTAGACATCTTGGGATATGTCCTTTGTCTTCCTAGAAGACTGTGACGATTTTGCCTTTGCCCTTTTTCTTCACACCCCAGAAGCCTTCTGGGATGTCGAAGTAAGATGCACCTTGCGCTTCTTGCCTTTTTTGGAAGCTCTGGCTCTGCCTCCTTGAGCATAGCCATTAACTCTCCAAGAGTTTTCTCTTGGTTCAAGATGAACCCGCCCTAGCATTCGGGCAGAGACTGTAAGATCAAATCTATGGAAGTATCGGCCTCGTAGGTAATGCCTAGCTAACCTAGCTGTTCGATGTCAGCAATCATCTACGACACCTAGTGCTCGACAGATATACCCTTTGGCATACGCGAGCGAAAGATCTTCTTTTGCAATTTGTACTTCTAAGATCTAAGGTTAGATCTATGAAAATCCTTTAATTTCAACATCATGGTACAATGATCTAATCCTTTGTTCTGACGATGAAGTTAAGGAGTCATTGCGGCAAGCATGACGGATTGAGCACTAAAGTTATCATCACAATGAGTCTTCCTAAGCTCATGCTCTACTATTTGCTCAATTCTGGGCTCAGGGCCCGATGGGTTTCTCTATCCAATAGAGTAACTTCTCAGCACTTAGGACTATCCTGAGATTCATTTCGCAATCAGGAAATTTACGCCTTTAAAGACATTTTCACCCAGGATTATGTCCTTTGACGCTAATCTTTCAGTCATCTTGTTTGCTATAGTCCAACTATCCAATCAACGATTTTGGGTACACTCAAAATGTAATGGTCACTATAGTTCAACTATATAACCAACTACAAGTGGCGTAGAATTTTAAGTACAGTCCAACTGTTCATAGAAAGTAATAATATATATTAGTCCAACTAATATGTATTTATAACAACGATAAATAAAATAAAAGAGCGCGTGTTGGCAAGTATCCAAACGAAATTACAAATTTAATACTAGCCTCTCACTATTTTTCGGCGAGCCTCTAACCCTCTGTGGAGTACTCGGGAAATCTAGTTTCCTAGTGGGCTAGAATCCCGTTAAATAACACACAACCTTGACTTTGGCCAACAAGCTGTATGAAACTTAACTAGGTAGATCTCTAAGATCAATTGGATGTTGGGTTTTCTAGGTCAAAATAAGATCAAATTAAGCAATTAAATGTGCGAATGCAACAAAGTATAGTAGCGGAAATACTCACTTTGATCGGCTAAGTGGATGCGTTGAACAATAAAATTTTGCTCCTTGATGTATTCGGCCAAGCCCTCCTTGTGTTGATCTTCAAGCTCCAAGCTTTGAGTGTTGATTCCATACCCAACGATTGGTTTCCCTATCACATTTGAATGACTCCTTTGATGTGCTAGCACTCTAGAATATTTGCATCAAATCTTCTTATTCTTTCTTATATCTCTCAGCCAATGAGAGAAATAGAGAGAAAAATTGGATTCAAAGTCGTGAGGGAGAGGAGAGAAAAACTGGTTGTAAAACCGTGAGAGAGAGAGATAGATTAGATGAAGTGTATTGCATTTTTAGATTTCAAAAATCTAATATCAATTACCAAATTCAAAATTTGGTACAAGACTTTAAAGTCTTCAACCACTTCCATTAATCAAAGATGACAAGGTGTCAATCACTAAAAAGGTGACAAGACCTCCATCACTTGAATGACTAATGATGTGACGTGTGATGTGACTTATGGGCCCCAAACACTCCCGGGCTCGAGTTCGCTAATTCCGAATTAATGAATTTTCTGTTGCGACGTAATTAAATCAAATTTAATTAAATAATTATGCCTAGTAAAATTACTATTCACGTCGCTAGCGAATTAATTCTAAATTAACTCATTCGCCCGAATTAAAATCTAATTTTAATTCAGCGTCGAAATCTAATTTCGTATAATATATCGAATATATTATTTTATCGATTAATTCCAAATTAATCGTTCTCTCTCTTTAAATAGTATTTTATCCCAAATAAAATATCTCCGTAATTAATCCTAGATTAATTTTCTCTCTCTTATAATTAATCCCAGATTAATTATGTATGAGTTATACGTCATCGGTGAATCTTTGGGAAGCGACCAATGAGATCTCTGGATATGTTGGTAGTAAATCCGGTCGTCGGACTATCTGAACACGTACGTACCTAGTACTACATTTTTACCGGTTTACAAGACATGGTTGGCTTCTAGCAAAGCACCGTGCCTACCAAATTCTCCAGAAATATTCTTAAAGGAATATATAATCTATATCAGGCGTAATATACGTAGTATTGCATATTGCGATCCAGTATCGGACGTCACATGCTAGGCCTGAGGCTGGAATTGTGTCTGCCCTGTACGAAGCATATGTGGGATCTCTGGTAACTAGTCTCTATAATCAGATAAGCATGACCTAGTCATATTATCCCGATAACAGCAGTACTAAAGAGTATTAGTTCCGTATCCTGCGTGATTATCATCTCTATATGACTGGAGTGATACTTCCATCTTGACATCACACCCAATACACTACGATTCTCAATATACCCAGAAGAGGCATACACAGAACCTGTTAAAGCCCTGGACGACCAAAACCAAAGTATCTTGATTGTCGTAAGTATTAGCGATGCAAGTCTCAGGTTAAGACCAAATACACCTACCCTGATTTGGACTTCCATAGACACATAGTCATACTACCAATGGAATTCCGAGGAGTCTATCCAGAGCGAAGCTGTTTCCATGCCATCGGTAAACACAACCTCCTATCACACTTGCATAAGTATCCAATACTTAAATATATGAGAAGTATGCTGTTATGCTCCCATAACACGCATAAGTGCAATACTAGTCTATTCCGCATTATCGATGTCTAGTCTCGATAATACTACGACTAGGGATATGTAATGATTAAACCTTAGTGGATTAATACTGTCTCATGTCTTATTAATCCGGAACTAATCATATGGACTTTTATCATTTATATATCCTGGTAATCCAATTACAAATGATAAAAGAGCAATTTCCTTTGTCACATAGTTAATTTGTACAACAACACCATGTTCTGTACAAATAGTGATGCTATGGGTCATAATTGTCCAACAATCTCCCACTTGGCCTATAGCCAATCACTCAAGTGTCCTACACCTGAACTATGTATGGTTCGCTCAAACTTCTGCTGAGAAACTGCTTCCGTCAGCGGATTTGCAAGGTTATCATCTGATGCGATTTATTCGATCATCACATCGCCACGATGTATGATCTGAACGAATCAGATGAACAGTTGAAGTATATATTTGGATCGTTGATGAGACTATTAATTCTTTAGCCTGTGCTGTAGCCTAGCTCAGCCGCTAACAGAACTACACCTAATCTTATTATGATTATATAGATCCAAAGTTCTTCTATTGCTGCCTCAGCTGCAACAATATTTCGCTTTTGTTGTTTATTCGGCAACAATATCTTGCTTGCAAAAATTATAGTCATTTTTTTGGTTTGGAAACTTGCAACGGTGAACCCAGTCACTTCAAGTTCTCTTTCTCCATAGCTTAAGGAAGCATCCTTAGTTCATCTAAGATACTCAAGGATGTTCTTTACATCAATCCAGTGACTATCACTTGGATTTGACTGATTGTGACTCCATATGCTCAAAGCCTATGAGACATCTGGTCTCATACATCTTTTCAATGTACAAGTTCTCGGAGAGTGCCAACAACTTTTAGATCTATCCCAGTAGATCCTTATTCCTAGAATAAAGGTTGTCTCTCCCAATTATTCTACGGAGAATTTTCATGAAAGCCAAGCTTTCACCGATTTGTATTATGGGAATGTCATTTCCAAGAAATGATATATCATCATTATTTAGGACAATCATTGTCAGTGTGCTCCCACTAACCTCCTTATATACACAAGAATTATTTTCGTTTTGAATTAAATCATATACCATTATGATTACATCAAAATGATAGTTCCAAGAATGCAATGCTTGCTTCAATCCATAAATGGATCGATTTAACTTGCAAACCTTGTTTACTTGTTTTGACTCTCTCCGACTTGCGCAGTTCTTGTGTATTCTGACTCTCTCCGACTTTCGCGGTTCTTGTGTATTCGAAGATTGTGGTACAGTTTCATCCCTGATGAACTGTCTATGTTCCGTTAAGGAATCTGTGCCTGGAACAGTATTACTCCGATTTTAATCGAGTTGTACTTTCCTCCCACTTACCACTGCATATAGGTATTCCTTTTAGGAAAACCGCATGGAGAGAAATAATTAAATTGTTTTCTTGTGAGTTGTATAAGTACTATACTTTGGTTACCCTAGGATAACCTACAAATTAGGCACTTATCCGATTTGGGTTCTAGTTTGGTATTATCCAAACATATGCCCAGCATTCCCAAATCTCCAGGAATGAGAAAACCCTGTTTCTTTCCTTTCATATCTAATATGAAGTCTGTTTAACAGATTTTTATGGAACCTTATTCAAAATAAGTATTACACTGTTTAATGCGTATCCTTAGAAGGAAAATGGTAGCTCAGAGCGACTCATAATTAACCTAACTATGTCCAACAAAGTTTGGTTTCTCTGTTCGGACACACCGTCAAATTTAGGTGTTCCGAGAGGAGTCCTTTGTGAAAGAATACTATACTCTTTTAGGTAATTGAGAAACTTATTGCTTAAGTATTTTCCACCACGGTCTAACCGTGACGGTTTTATACTTTAGCCGATCTGTCAGTTTACTTCGTGTCAAAACTCTTTGATTTTATCAAAAGTTTCCGATTCGTGTTTCAAAAGAAACACATAACCAAAACGCGATGCCACATCCGTAAAGGTTATGAAGTATTCATATCCTCCTCTAGCCTGGCTAGATATGGGCCCACTTATGTCACTATGAACGAGGGCTAACAGATCGGTGGCACTTGTACTTTTACCAAGTAAAAAGTGTTTTAGGCACTTTGCCTGATAAACTAGATTCGTACACATTATTTAAATAGAATCAAATATGTCCTAGTACCCACTCTTCAAAAGTGTGGATATACGAGTCTTGTTTAAAATGTCCCAGACAACAATGCCATAAATAAGTCTCATCAGATTAATTCAGCTTGAGCTATTTGTTTGTCATGTCATATGTATGAGATTCATTTATATTCAAAATATAAATACTGTTATTCACATCTAATGTGTTTATCTCAATATCATCTTTATAAAATAAAAACACTTAGTATTCTAGAATATAAAGGTATACCCACAACGGGTTAAACTTAGATATAGAGATAATATTTCTAGTCAAACTAGTTACATTATAACAATTTCCTAATTTAAGTACACACCCGAAAGTTAGTTCCTAAACTTAGGATTCTACGGTTAAAACATCGACTCTCGTCCCGTTTCCGACTCGCAGGTTGATCTCAACTGAAGCCAGTCTCCTGCTAATCAGCAGATTCCGAACATCAGTACATATATATGTACAACACTTAGTATCAAAAATCCAATTTTGAAACCAATAGTGAACATGTTTATGACAAACATACTTGAAGCCGGAGCCTTGCCCCGCCTTCACTTCCTTCATGTCTGCCTTGTCCATACGGCAGTCACACATCCAGTGACCCCGTTTGCCACAGTTTAGGTAGACATCTTGGGATATGTCATTTGTCTTCCCAGAAGACTGTGATGATTTTGCCTTTGCCCCTTTTAGAAACTCTGGCTCTGCCTCCTTGAGCATAACCATCAACTCTCCAAGAGTTTACTCTTGGTTCATAATGAACCTGCCCCAGCTTTCGGGTAGAGACTATAAGATCAAATCTCTGGTAGTCTCAGCCACGTAGGTAATGTCTAGCTAACCTAGCTGATCGATGTCAGTAATCATCTGCGACACTTAGTGCTCGACAGATGTACCCTCTGACATACGCGAGCGAAAGAACTTCTTTTAGCAATTTATACTTCTAAGAATAAATCTATGAAGATCTTTAATTTCATCATCATGGTACAAGGATCTAATCCTTAATTCTGACCACGGAATTAAAAAGTCATTGAGGTAAGAATAAAGGATTGAGCACTAAAGTTATCATTACATGAATCTTCCAAAGATCATGTTCTACTATTTGCTCAACTTCGGGCTTAGGCCCAAGAGGTTTCTCTATCAAATAGAGTAACTTCTTAGTTCCCATGACTATCCTGAGGTTTTATTCACAATCTGAAAATTAAAGCCGTTTAATAACATTTTCTCCCAGGATTATGTTTTAAACACTAATCTTTCAGTTATCTTGATTGCTATAGTCCAACTATCCAATCAACAATGTAAGGTACTATTGATTATAATGATTGCTATAGTCTAAATATATAATCAACTATAATTTGTTTGGTTAAATTCAAATATATTGATTACTATAATCCAATTATAAAATCAACTATTATTTGAAGTAGTTTGAATACAGTCCAACTGTTTAATTAAAACAACGATTAAATTTTAGTCCAACTAATAAATATTCGAGTAATGACGAAAAATGAAATGAGCGCGATTTGCAAGTATCTAGACGAAATTGCAAATTTAATACCGGCCTCCCATTATTTTTCGACGAGCCTCTAACCCTTTGTTGAGTACTCGGGAAACCTAGTTTCCTAGTGGGCTAGGATCCCGTTAAATAACACACAACCTTGACCTTGGCCAACAAATTTTATGATATTTAACTAGGTAGATCTCTAAGATCAATTGGATCTCATCCAATTCCTAGATCTAGTAGGTGGACATCCAAATCCGAAACATATATCTAATATATGCCAATATATCTAATATATTGCCTAACCTTTATCCTCTGAATCAATTAAGCTTTGGCTTTGGCACAACAAACTTAATGATTCCAGTTAAGCGGGACCCATTGACCTTGGAAAGCTTCGTAATCGATGTCGATGGACAAGAAGTGATCTTGACTTTGGCTAACAAATCACAACTTGGACAAGACATGCGATATAAAACAAAGCCTTCATGATTCAAACACATCCGCGATGGACAAAGGCCTTGACTTTGGCCAACAAACCAGTGCCAATCTTGGATCTTGAGAATGAATCATTCAATGGAAGGAAAAATGCTTAATATTTGTTGAGGGTTTTTCGCGTAATTGGAAACCAATTAATTATCTTTGATTAGGTATCATCATACACCCTTAAACATGCATTCTAAAAGAATAATAAGGCGCGATAAATAAATTAATAATGATATGCGGATGGATATTTAAAACACCTTGTTCCTAGAACAAATCTCTCATTTTCCTTTCTCCCGCTAGCACAAATCTTACATCTACCCAATTACATAACACTTCTAAAGAAACCTCATTTACATTGAGGGGAATAGGTGAGAAGATAAATACAAAGAAGCAAGAGGTAATAGGCTGGACACGCAGGTCCAATTTAATAATTTCTAAATTTATTACAACAATTTCCAAAATTGCCCTCACCCATCTAATATCCTTCCGATATACATTATTCAAACATCACATCCATGTATTCACACAAAGCATGTTATCAATCAATCTAATCCAATTAATTAATCTGAAATTAATGACCATCCAATGTTCAAACAACGATTTGATTTGCGCGAGTCAAACTCGTTTAAGAATAAGTACTCAAAGTACGAAATGGTTTTAGGCCCAATTGGATCCAACCAATTAACCTAAACCAAACTTGGCCCAACCAAGCCCATTAAGCCCAAATACAACTTTATTAGCCCAATTCCAAATTTAGCCCAACTAATTAAATTCCAATATCACAATTTAATTAACTAAAGTGTATAGCCATAATTAATTATTCAAATTAACATTTCCAAAATACCAATTTACATAATTAATCATGCTTATCATCATCAACACATGTCCAACATTATTGAATCAAAAATCATCTCATTTCCATGCTTATAGCTCACGGAAATTAGAGGGATTTTAAATCCGATTTCGATTTTAATCCAATTAAATCCTAAATCAATTTATCCCAAGTCGTTCAATTCATCCAATGATCAAAAAACAAAAACCACCATGATTTTAGGGCATACCAAACTTTCGGCCAAGCAAAAATTTTGGGGAAAAAATAATCCAATTCAATTTTCATCAAATTGATCACATATAACTCCAAGTTATCATCATTCAAACATACTCAATCAATCAATTTTATCAAATCATGCTCAAATTAATTTTACCCAAATTTTACCCTAAATCAATTTCATGTTTAATAATGGCTCTGATACCATTATTGGGTTTTCTAGGTCAAACTAAGATCAAATTAAGCAATGAAATGTGCGAATACAACAAAGTAAAGTAGCGAAAATACTCACTTTGATCGGCTAAGTGGATGCGTTGAACAACAAAATTTTTCTCCTTGATGTATTTGGCCAAGCCCTCCTTATGTTGATCTTCAAGCTCCAAGCTTTGAGTGTTGATTCCATGCTCAAGGATTGGTTTCCCTACCACCTTTGAATGACTCATTTGATGTGCTAGCACTATTGAAGATTCGCAACAAATCTTCTTCTTCTTTCTTATATCTCTCGGCCAATGAGAGAAATAGAGAGAAAAATTGGCTTCAAAGTCGTGAGGGAGAGGAGAGAAAAATTGGTTGTAAAACCGTGAGAGAGAGAGATAGATTAGATGAAATGTATTGCATTTTTAGATTTCAAAAATCTAATATCAATTACCAAATTCAAAATTTGGTACAAGACTTTAAAGTCTTCAACCACTTCAATCAATCAAAGATGACAAGGTGTCAATCACTAAAAAGGTGACAAGACCTCCATCACTTGAATGACTAATGATGTGATGCGTGATGTGATTGTGGGCCCATATTCGAAATCCGAGTGGGCCTGCAAACACTCCCGGGCTCGGGTTCGCTAATTCCGAATTAACGAATTTTCCGTTGTGACGTAATTAAATCAAATTTAATTAAATAATTATGCCTAGCAAAATTACTATTCACGTCGCTAGCGAATTAATTCTAAATTAACTCGTTCGCCTGAATTAAAATCTAATTTTAATTCCGCGTCGAAATCTAATTTCGTATAATATATCGAATATATTATTTTATCGATTAATTCCAAATTAATCGTTCTCACTCTTTAAATAGTATTTTATCCCAGATAAAATATCTCCGTAATTAATCCTAGATTAATTTTCTCTCTCTTATAATTAATCCCAGATTAATTATGTGCGAGTTATACGTCATCGGTGAATCTTCGGGAAGCGACCCATGAGATCCTCAGATATGTTGGCAGTAAATCCGGTCGTTGACTATCCGAACACGTACGTACCTAGTACTACATTTTTACCGATTTACAAGACATGGTTGGCTTCTAGCAAAGCACCGTGCCTACCCAATTCTCCAGAAATATACTTAAAGGAATATATAATCTATATCAGACGTAGTATACGTAGTATTGCATATTGCGATCCAGTATCGGACGTCACATGCTACGCCTGAGGCTGAAATTGTGTCTGCCCCGTACGAAGCATATGTCAGATCTCTGGTAACTAGTCTCTACAATCGATAAGCATGACCTAGTCATATTATCCCGATGATCTCTGGTAACTAGTCTCTACAATCGGATAAGCATGACCTAGTCATATTATCCCGATGACTGCAGCACTAAAGAGTAATAGTTCAGTATCCTGCGTGATCATCATCTCCATATGATTGGAGTGATACTTCCATCTTGACATCACACCCAATACACTACAATTCTCAATATACCCAGAAGAGGCATACACAGAACCTGTTAAAGCCCTGGACGACCAAAACCAAAGTATATTGATTGTCGCAAGTATTAGCGATGCAAGTCTCAGGTTAAGACCAAATACACCTACCCTGATTCGGACTTCCATAGACACATAGTCATACTTCCAATGGAATTCTGAGGATTCTATCCAGAGCGAAGCTATTTCTGTACCATCGGTAAACACAACCTCCTATCGTACTTGCATAAGTATCAAATACTTAAATATATGAGAACTATGCTATTATGCTCCCATAACACGCACAAGTGCAATACTAGTCTATTCCGCATTATAGATGTCCAGTCTCGACAATACTACGACTAGGGATATTTAATGATTAAACCTTAGTGGATTAATATTGTCTCATATTTTATTAATCCGGAACTAATAATATGGACTTTTATCATTTATATATCCCGGTAATCCAATTACAAATGATAAAAGAGCAATTTCCTTTGTCACATAGTTAATTTGTACAACAACACCATGTTCTGTACAAATAGTGATGCTATGGGTCATAATTGTCCAACATTGGATCCCATCCAATTCCTAGATCCGGTAGGTGGATCTCCAAGTCCGAAACATATATCCAATATATGTAAATATATCCAATATATTTCCTACCTTTTTCTTCTGAATCAATTAAGCATTGGCTTTGGCTCAACAAACTTAATGATTCTAGTCAAGCGGGACCCATTGACAGTGGGAAAGTTTCGTAATCCACATCGATGAACTAGAAGTGGCATTGACTTTGGCCAACAAGTCACAACCGCCCAAGACATGGGATATAGAACAAAGCTTTTGTGGTTCAAACACATCCGCGATGGACATTGATATTGACTTTGGCCAACAAACCAATGCCAATCTTGGATCTTGAGAGAGAACCACCCTTAAACATGCATTCCAAAAGCATAATAAGACGCGAAATAAATTAATAATGATATACGGATGGATATATAACAAATTTGTTCCTCCAAGGAGCATGTATTCGGCCAAGAGAGAGATGTGAGGGAGAGAGTGAATAGTTCACACTTTGTTTTCAAAAACAAAACATATACAAAAAGTTGGTGTGTGTTGACTTGGTAGGTTTGGGAAGTAAATGCCACATTTACTATTTCATCTACTTACATCACAAATAGTGACAAGTTGATGTAAGTCATGGGTCACACGTATTTAAATTCCATATTTAGTTGGCTTACACAACACACTTTGGGGCCGGTTCGTTTAATCCGACTAAATAAATTTTCTGTCGCTTCGTAATTAAATCTAATTTAATTAAATAATAATACCCAGTAAAATCATTACGGAAGTCTCTTGCGAATTAATTCAAAATTAATTCGTTCGCTAGAATTAAAATTCAATTTAATTCCGCATTGAAATCCAATTTCAATTAATATATCTAATATATTATTTTAGCCCAATTAATTAAATTAAATAGTAAAATCTAATTTCACTATTAAATTTACTTTGCCGATTAATTTCAAATTAATCGTGTTCTCTCCTCTCGACGAATTTAATTCCAGATTAATTCTTTCTCTGATAATTAATCCCAGATAAATTCTGTTTGAGTCAAATGTCATCGGTGAATCTCTAAAAAGCCACCCAAGAGATTCCTGGATATGTTGGCAGTAAATACGGTCATCGGACTATCCGAACATGTACGTACCCCGGTACCACGTTCTTACCGATTTACAAGACATGGTTGGCTTCTAGCAAAATACCCTGCCTACCCAATTCTCCAGAAATATATTCAACATGGAATATATATAATCTGTATCAGGCGTAGTATACATTGTATTGCGTATTACGATCTAGTATTGGATGTCACATACTACGCATAGGGCTGGAATTATGTCAGCCCCGTACGGAGCATATATCGGATCACAAGCAACTAGTCTCTTTAATCGGATAATCATGACCTAGTCATACTATCCCGATAACTATATCATTTATGAGTACTAGTTATGTATCCCTGCGTGATCATCATCTCTATATGACTGAAGTGATACTTCCAGCTTGACATCACACCCAACACACTACGATTCTCAGTATACCCAGAATAGGCGTACACAGAACCTGTTAAAGCCCCGGACGACCAAAACCAAAGTATACTGATTGTCGCAAGTATTAGCGATGCAAGTCTCAAGTTAAGACCAAATACACCTACCATGATTCGGATTCCCATAGACACATAGTCATACTACCAATGGGATTCCGAGGGGTCTATCCAGAGCGAAGCTGTTCCCGATGCAACGACCAACATAACCTCCTATCACATTTGCATAAGTATCCAATACTTAAATATATGAGAATTATGCTGTTAAGCATCCATAACGCGCACAAGTGCAATACTAGTCTATTCCGCATTATCGATGTCCAGTATAGATAATACTACGACTAGGGATATTTAATGATTAAACATTTCGTGGATTAATAATGGCTCATATCTTATTAATCCGGTACTAATCATATGGACTTTTATCATTTATATATCAAAGTATTCCAATTATAAATGATAAAAGAGCAATTTCCTTTGTCACATAGTTAATTTGTACAAAGAACACCATGTCTTTTACAAACAGTGATGATATGGGTCATAATTGTCCAACAATCTCCCACTTGGCCTATAGCCAATCACTCAAGTGTCCAACACCTGGACTATGTACGGGTTGCTCATGTTTATGCTGTGATATCACTTTCTTCAGCGGATTTGAAAGGTTATCATCTGAAACGATCTTGTCGATCTTGACATCGCCACGATGTATGATCTGATGAATCAGATGAAACCATCGAAGTACATACTTGGATCATTGATAAGACCGTAATTCTTTAGCCTGTGCTATAGCCCAGCTCAGATGCTAACAGAGCTACTCCTAATCCAATTTGGAATTTTATAGATCCAAAATGCTTCTTTTGCTGCCTCAGCCGCAACAATATAATCCGTTTTTGTTGTTAAATTGGCAACAATATCTTACTTGGAAGATTTTCAGCTCACTGTTCCATTATTCAAACAAAATATATACCATTATTGTGACTTACAGTCGTCATTATTGGTTAGAAAACTTACGTCGGTGAACCTAGTCACTTCAAGTTCTCCTTCTCCATAGATTAAGAATGTATCCTTAGTTCGTCTAAGATACTTAAGGATGTTCTTTACATCATTCCAGTGACCATCACCTGGATCGTCCTGATTATGACTTCAGATGCTCAAAGCATATGAGACACCAGGTCGCGTACATGTCTAACATAGTATGGGTTCTTGGAGAGTGCCAACAACTTTTAGATCTATCCTAGTAGATCCTTATTCCTAAAACAAAGGTTTCCTCTCCCAAGTATTTCATGGAGAATTTTAATGAAAGCCAAGCTTTCACCGATTTTAGTATGGGAATGTGATTGCTAAGAAGCAATACATCATCAACGTATAGGACAATCACTGTCAGTGCGCTCCCACTAACCTTCTTATATACACCAGAATCATCTTCATTTGAATGAAACCATATTCCATTATGATCTTATCAAAACGTTGGTTCCAAGAACATAATACTTGCTTCAATCCATAAATGGATTGGTTTAACTTGAAAACCTCATTTGCATGTTTTGGTATGAAAAAATCGTCAGGGTGTTGTATAAAACATCCTCCAAAAGGTTTCCGTTAAGGAAAGCGGTTTTGATGACCATCTGCCATATTTTATTATGAAATATGCAGCATTAGCAAGCATTATCCGAATGGATTTAATCATGGCAACGAGTAAAATGTTTCATCGTAATCAACATCATGTTGATGACGATAACCTTTCGCTACAAGCATAGCTTTGTACGTTTCTATGTTGCCATAAATGTATGTCTTCATCATGAAGATTCATTTGCTACCAATAGGCACAATGCCTTCTGGTATATCAACCAGTGTCCAAACTCGGTTGTATACATGGAATCCATTTTGGACTTCATGGCATTTTGCCATAAATAGAGTCGATACCCTGTATCACTTCCTCATACATAGCCGGTTTGTCTTCCTCATATAAGATTAATATCTACATGAGGTGAGATCAGAAACCTATACCTCTAAGGTTGTTTTCTGACTCTCTCCGACCTACGCGGTTATTTTATATTAGAAGGTTGTGGAACAGTCTTATCCTTGATGTCCAACAAAGTTCGGTTTCTCCGTTCGGACATATCACTCAATTGAGGTGTTCCAGGAGGAGTCCACTGTGAAAGAATACCATACTCTTTCAAGTAATCTTAAAAATCATTGCTTAATTATTCTACTCCATGGTCCAACCATAATATTTTTAATACTTTTGTCAGTCTGTTTTTCTACTTCGTGTCGAAACTCTTTGAATTTATCAAAAGTTTCCGACTTGTGTTTCATTAGAAACACATAACCATAACCTGATGCAACATCCGTAAAGGTTACGAATTATTTATATCCACCTCTAGACTAGCTAGACATGGGCCCACATACGTCACCATGAACGAGGGCTAACAGCTCGGTGGCACGTACACTTTTACCGCTAAAAGGCGTTTTAGGCACTTTGCATAATAAACAAGATTCACAGACATCATATGATTTAGGATCAAATTCGTCTAAGTATCTATTCTTCCCAAGAGTGGATATATGATTCTTGTTAATGTGTCCCAAACAACAATGCCACAAATAAGTCTCATCTGAATTACTCAGTTTGAGCTTTTTTTTTATCATGTTATATGTTTGAGATTCATTTATATTCGAAATATAAAAATTGTTATTCACATCTAATGTGTATATCTCAATATCATATTTATAAACAAAACACCCAGTGTACTGGAACATAAAGGTATAACCGCAACGGGTTAAACTAGATATAGAGATAATGTTTCTAGTCCAACTAGGTACATTATAACAGTTTCCTAACTTAAGTACATGCCCAAAGGGCCGTTCCAAAACTTAGGTTCCCACACCCAAAATAGCGACTCTCGTCCCGTTTCTAACTCGTAGGTCGATCTCATCTGAAGTCAGTCTCCTGCTAATCAGCAGATCCTGTACATCAGTACATATGTATGTACCACTTCTAGTATCAAAATCCAATTTTAAAACTAGTAGTAGATATGTTTCTAACAAACATACCTGAAGTCGGAGCCTTGCCCGCCTTCACTTCCTTCATGTCTGCCTTGTCGATATGGCAGTCACGCTTCCAGTAACCCTGTTTGCCACAGTTTAGGTAGACATCTTGGGATATGTCCTTTGTCTTCCTAGAAGACTGTGACGATTTTGCCTTTACCCTTTTTCTTCACACCCCCAGAAGCCTTCTGGGATGTCGAAGTAAGATGCACCTTGCGCTTCTTGCCTTTTTTGGAAGCTCTGGCTCTGCCTCCTTGAGCATAGCCATTAACTCTCCAAGAGTTTTCTCTTGGTTCAAGATGAACCCGCCCCAGCATTCGAGCAGAGACTGTAAGATCAAATCTATGGAAGTATCGGCCTCGTAGGTAATGCCTAGCTAACCTAGCTGTTCGATGTCAGCAATCATCTACGACACCTAGTGCTCGACAGATATACCCTTTGGCATACGCGAGCGAAAGATATTCTTTTGCAATTTGTACTTCTAAGATCTAAGGTTAGATCTATGAAAATCCTTTAATTTCAACATCATGGTACAATGATCTAATCCTTTGTTCTGGACGAAGTTAAGGAGTCATTGCGGCAAGAATGACGGATTGAGCACTAAAGTTATCATCACAATGAGTCTTCCTAAGCTCATGCTTTACTATTTGCTCAATTCTGGGCTCAGGGCCCGATGGGTTTCTCTATCCAATAGAGTAACTTCTCAGCACTTAGGACTATCCTGAGATTCATTTCGCAATCTGGAAATTTACGCCTTTAAAGACATTTTCACCCAGGATTATGTCCTTTGACGCTAATCTTTCAGTCATCTTGTTTGCTATAGTCTAACTATCCAATCAACGATTTTGGGTACACTCAAAATGTAATGGTCACTATAGTTCAACTATATAACCAACTACAAGTGGCGTAGAATTTTAAGTACAGTCCAACTGTTCATAGAAAGTAATAATATATATTAGTCCAACTAATATGTATTTATAACAACGATAAATAAAATAAAAGAGCGCGTGTTGGCAAGTATCCAAACGAAATTACAAATTTAATACTAGCCTCTCACTATTTTTCGGCGAGCCTCTAACCCTCTGTGGAGTACTCGGGAAACCTAGTTTCCTAGTGGGCTAGAATCCCGTTAAATAACACACAACCTTGACTTTGGCCAACAAGCTGTATGAAACTTAACTAGGTAGATCTCTAAGATCAATTGGATGTTGGGTTTTCTAGGTCAAAATAAGATCAAATTAAGCAATTAAATGTGCGAATGCAACAAAGTATAGTAGCGGAAATACTCACTTTGATCGGATAAGTGGATGCGTTGAACAATAAAATTTTGCTCCTTGATGTATTCGGCCAAGCCCTCCTTGTGTTGATCTTCAAGCTCCAAGCTTTGAGTGTTGATTCCATACTCAACGATTGGTTTCCCTATCACATTTGAATGACTCCTTTGATGTGCTAGCACTCTAGAAGATTTGCATCAAATCTTCTTATTATTTCTTATATCTCTCAGCCAATGAGAGAAATAGAGAGAAAAATTGGATTCAAAGTCGTGAGGGAGAGGAGAGAAAAACTGGTTGTAAAACCGTGAGAGAGAGAGAGATAGATTAGATGAAGTGTATTGCATTTTTAGATTTCAAAAATCTAATATCAATTACCAAATTCAAAATTTGGTACAAGACTTTAAAGTCTTCAACCACTTCCATTAATCAAAGATGACAAGGTGTCAATCACTAAAAAGGTGACAAGACCTCCATCACTTAAATGACTAATGATGTGACGCGTGATGTGACTTATGGGCCCCAAACACTCCCGGGCTCGAGTTCGCTAATTCCAAATTAACGAATTTTCCGTTGCGACGTAATTAAATCAAATTTAATTAAATAATTATGCCTAGTAAAATTACTATTCACGTCGCTAGCGAATTAATTCTAAATTAACTCATTCGCCCGAATTAAAATCTAATTTTAATTCAGCGTCGAAATCTAATTTCGTATAATATATCGAATATATTATTTTATCGATTAATTCCAAATTAATCGTTCTCTCTCTTTAAATAGTATTTTATCCCAAATAAAATATCTCCGTAATTAATCCTAGATTAATTTTCTCTCTCTTATAATTAATCCCAGATTAATTATGTATGAGTTATACGTCATCGGTGAATCTTTGGGAAGCGACCAATGAGATCTCTGGATATGTTGGTAGTAAATCCGGTCGTCGGACTATCCGAACACGTACGTACCTAGTACTACATTTTTACCGATTTACAAGACATGGTTGGCTTCTAGCAAAGCACCGTGCCTACCAAATTCTCCAGAAATATTCTTAAAGGAATATATAATCTATATCAGGCGTAATATACGTAGTATTGCATATTGCGATCCAGTATCGAACGTCACATGCTAGGCCTGGGGCTGGAATTGTGTCTGCCATGTACGAAGCATATGTGGGATCTCTGGTAACTAGTCTCTATAATCAGATAAGCATGACCTAGTCATATTATCCCGATAACAGCAGTACTAAAGAGTACTAGTTCCGTATCCTGCGTGATTATCATCTCTATATGACTGGAGTGATACTTCCATCTTGACATCACACCCAATACACTACGATTCTCAATATACCCAGAAGAGGCATACACAGAACCTGTTAAAGCCCTGGACGACCAAAACCAAAGTATCTTGATTGTCGCAAGTATTAGCGATGCAAGTCTCAGGTTCTCCGTGCTCTGAAGGTGTCCTAATCCTCTCTAGAGCGCTTGGACGATGATGGTGTTGTCCTTCGTCTAGAACTAATTTGACCTTCGGCGGATTCATCTTGGCAAGGTCTGGGTTGATCATGTTCAATTCCACCGACTTTGGAAAAGGGTTGCTATCCACTGCCATCTTTTTCTCGAACGTAATTCATCCAGATTCTATGGCATCCTATAAAACATTTCGAAAAACAAGACAATTATTAGTTATATGAGACCATGCATTGTGCCACTTGCAATATTTTTTACTACCGATTTGTTCGGCTGTTGGCAACGTATATCGATCGCTCAAACTAATTTGTTTATCTTTGTACAAGTGGTCGAATATGGCATCCATTTTAGTGATATCAAAAGAGAAGTTCCTACTCTTTTTATCGTTCTTTTCATTGGCTTGGGGCTCCGCCCACGTCTTACAAATGTAAGGCTTCCCCTTAACCAATTCGGCAAAACATAAGTCGGCCGATTCGACGTCTACTTCGCCCATCTCATAATCAATGTTTCTATAATACGACCCCTTACTCGAATTTTTTATTTGCTCCTCTTCTCGTAATAACCGCTCATAACGCACTACACTAGTGGTGAGTTGGGGAAGGTCCCAAAACTCACGATCCTGAAATTTCTTTTTTAGATCGAGATTGAGGCAACCTTGAGCGATTCTCACAAATTCCTTTTCGGGCAGAGGCACGTGACATCGGCCTCGGGCTACCTTAAACCGCTATAAGAATGTCTCGGCCCACTCTCCTGGCAATTGTCTTAGGTTTGCCAAATCGGCCAAGGCTACTTCAGATTCGGCCTTGTAAAATTGCGCATGGAACAACTGTTCCATTTGCTGCCAACTTTCTACCGAATTGGCCGGAAGACTGACATACCAGGAGAAAGCTACTCCTGACAATGAGCCGTGAAATAACCTCAATTTGTGGAAATCATTGACTTCCCCACACTAAAGGGTAAATTTCCATATGTGTTCCATGGTAGAAACCTCCCCAGACCCCGTAAATAGGGAAAAATCTGGTATCTTGTAGTTTCAAGGCCATGGATAAGCCACATCGATCCAATCACGATACGGCTTCCGATATCTTGGCCTCATTGGCCGTATGCCTAGACCGAATTTGTCTTGAAGGATCTCGGTCATTTGTTCCCTTAATATATCGTTGCCATTAAATGGAACGGCTATGGGCGGCGGCTGCGGTCCTCTCAAAAGTGGGACATAATCGTGATTCTGCCCTTGAGAAGCCTGGATGCCTTGAGGCAACACCACTTCATGTAGTGCCATGCTTGGCCCCTGGTGCATATTTGGCCCTAATTGTGGGCCGTTGCCCCCAGGACTTATTTGGCACTAATTTGGCCCTAATCTCGGTCATTTGTTCCCTTAATATATCGTTGCCATTAAATGGCACAGTTATGGGCAGCGGCTGCGGTCCTCTCAAAAGTGGGACATAATTGTGATTCTGCCCTTGAGAAGCCTGGATGCCTTGAGGCAACACCACTTCATGTAGTGCCATGCTTGGCCCCTGGTGCATATTTGGCCCTAATTGTGGGCCGTTGCCCCCAGGACTTATTCCTCCCCTGAGAACCGTAGGGATGTTGGTCCCTTGCGCAGGAACATTACTAGGGTCGGCCTCCTGACTGCTTGGTGCAGGGAGAGGCGCGGTCCACGGCAACGCCGTCCCGCCGTTCACACATTTGGCCATTAATTCATTTAACGAGCTTAGATGTTTGGCCATGTTTTCGTAATGTGAGTTGCTAGTTGATACGAATTTGTCTATGACATGTGCATTTTGAAGCCTAACCTGTTCG
>SKCR01040317.1:0-115416 GCA_019454045.1 Zanthoxylum bungeanum | reverse complement strand
TTTAGATATCTCCCTTAATATAATATATTAACTTTGCATGATAATTACCAACCAGCCATATAGGCGGTATCCAGATTAAGTCAAATTAATAATTTATTACCAATCGACCAATCAGGCGGTATCCAGTTTAGTCAGGTTAAAACCAATTTAAATAATTACCAACCGACCAATATGGCGGTATCCTCTTGAAGTCAGGTTTTAACTAGTTTATATATTATAATTAAGGGAGATTAATCTAAATATTAATAATAAAAGTTTTACCTTGTACCCCAGCAGAGGGGAGTTACCTTCTCATTACTGAAAAGTAAAAACTGAAAATTAAAGAAAGAAAAGTATGTGCGTAAAAGTAAATTGCGGAAAGTAAAAACTGAAAAGTAAAGAAAAGAAAGTGCGAAAGCGGAAATTAATTACTGAAAGCTGTAAATAAACAAACAAGATACAATCTTCTTAGTATTCTTAAGGAATTCCTTAGAAGAAAGTATGAATTTACAAATGAAATGGCTTGGTATTTATAGGCAAAATTTTGCCTCCATCAAATCATCCACCAAATCCATTATTAATTGCTCCACTAATTGCTCCACCAAATCCATTATTATTTGCTCCACTAATTGCTTATCATGTTTGGTGGTGATTTGATAATTTTTATTATTTATTTATTAATTTATTTTTTGCTTTGAAAATGATTGAAAATGACTTTAATAATTACACACTTCTGGATGGTTCATCAATTTCGGGCATGAAATCTTCGGAATTCGAAATTATTTTGTTTTCAAAGTTGTAGATCTTTGAGTCTTCTTTAATCAGGAACTTGAACGATATCGGAGTAAAAATTTATGTCCAAAATATGACAGATGCACAAAACTGAAATTTCCAAAACTGCACTTCGTTAAAACGCCCTTTCAAGTTTCCAATCTCCAAAATTAATATGTCAAATCCAGGTTTTACCCTTATTTGACCCACATTTTGTCCTAAATGATTTCATTATGTCCAAATATTATTTTATCTGCAAAATAAACTAAAACACATCAAAACGTTCATCAAACTCGAGAAACTAAACAAAATATTAAGTAAATGGGGTGGTAAATATTGATATATTTTCCGCTCATCACTAGGCAGTTTCGGCAATTCTGAAAAAGTTTATGGATTTTGTTGCAAATTATAAATTCATGTATTAGACATGTATAAATTATTTTTGGATTGATTTGGAATCAATTAAATGTGTATTTGACATTTTAAGGACCAAAATGATTAATTTGTAAAAGTTTGAGGTAAATCGGTAATTAAAAGAAATGTGATTTCTTGGGTTAAATTTCAGATTTTAAGAATTGGTTAATTAAATAAATATAATTAATACAAGAAAATTTTTGAAATCAGAAAAATCGATTTTCCGCGTTCCGTTGAGCTAACCTTGTAATTCCGTATAAAACCCCAACAAAAATGGTATTAGAGCGAGTCTGATTCTGGACACCCGATATATGATTATGCTTTAAAAATCAATATTGACTTTAATCTTGACTTTATGCATGCATGTTTTTATTTAATTTGATTAAATAAAATAAAAGCATATTTTGCGGAAAAATCCCTTTTTGAAAATAAGGTTTTAATTTAATATGTATTTGATGCATATTAAATGGTCCGTCTTGTCAATACAGTTTATCGATAAATTTTCTGCGACTATATCTGAGAACGTGCCAAAGCTGTGAGGATATGGCCAGTAGAAATTTATCTATACCGGATATATTTGATATTAGGTGAATTCAAGCGAAAGCGGAATCCTGAACGTGCCAAAGCTGACAAGGTTTCGCAAGTATCTTGAATTCATCATTGATAAGTTTAACCTTGGTACGCCTTCTTGTGAACGTGCCAAAGTTGTCACAACGAGAAACGACCAAGACCGAAAAATTAGGAGTCACTATTGAGTGATTGACAATGAGTTGTCTACCTAATGAATATACGTAGGTGAGAATGTGCCAAAGCTGTGAGTTGTTCATGGGGTCTACCTTTCACTATTATGTTATGATTTTATTATCGCATGTTTTGTATTCTGTTTGGGGATTACATTTTTGCATGAAATAGTGGGATGGGCATTTTTAGATTAAAAATTCATGATCTAGTTAATATTTTATGATATAATATGAAACTATTTTATCTACTTGTCTGATAATTGTTTATTCGCTATCTATTTGATAGATTTGCGATGGTAACTCCTTCGACCAATCCTTTTGCTCATATGCTTGATACTAACAATCTAAAAGGCGCTGAGAATTTTGCGGATTGGGATAAGGATTTGAGGATTGTCCTCAATTCCGAAAAGCTATGATACATATTGGAATATCCATTACCGCTTGCTATATCACCTGATGCATTACCTGAAGAACATCCAGAAATGGAATGATGATGATTTAAGAGTTAAATCATTCATCCTGAGTTCTCTTTCTTCTGAGCTTCAGAAGACTTACTTTGACATGCATGATGTATATAGCATGATGACACAACTTTGTGAATCGTTCATGAACCAGGAACAGGAACAGGTCATGGTTCATAGAGTTTCAATGGAATTGTTCCATTCTAAACTAGATGAGGGGCAGGTTGTGAGCCCGCATGTGGTTTATTTGATCGATTTGATCGAGCAGTTGAGGCGTCAGGATTTCCCTCTGAATGAAACTCTGGGATATAGTGTCATTCTCGGTTCACTCCCGGCGTCGTATCGCCAATTCATCATGTATTTCAACATGAATGGGATTCACTGTTCTTACTGTGAGTTGCATATGATGCTTCTCACAGCAGAGGAAGATTTAAGGAAGTGAGTTCCAACTCGCCTTCTGAAACCCATTTCACTTTCCGCTTCTTCCCAATCCAATTCGAAGGGGAAGAAGACAAAAGGAAAGAAAAAGAAGGGTTTCAATATTCCTCCCCAAGGTAAGACGACGAAGCCCAAGAGAACTTCTAAAGATAAGTGCCACCAACTGCCCGGACTATCTTGCACATATAAGGAAGAAAATAGCATTGACATCAGGTACTTTTATTTTTCCTATTATTGATATCTCATTAGCTTGTAAAGTTATGACATCTAATTGGATTTTAGATTCTGCTTGTCCTATTCACATTTTCAATACGTTGCGGGTGCTAACGGGAAGTAGACGGCTGAAATCTGGGGAGATGCAGTTGCGATTCGGGAGTGGCGACTCTCTGGATGCAGTTGCAGTGGGTGTATGTGAGATTCCCCTACCCAGTGGGAGACTTTTGTTAAATTACTCTTATTTTGTGTCAGGAAGTGTGGCGAATATTATGTCCTTTTTTGTATTAGATACTGAATGATATAATGTAAATAATAAACGTTCTTTGTATTTATATGATAGTAATAATATTCAGATCATTTGTTGTCCAAACGTGCATGGTCATTACATATTTCGTACCTCACAAGATATCTTTAATACTCGAATTAATAAACGTAAATAATCTGATATAAATAATACTGAACTATGGCATATGCGGTTAGGTCATATAGGCGTGAAACGCCTAGCCCAATTGGTTAAGAATGGTTTGATACATGATCTCACCATTGAACCTTATCCAACTTATGAATCTTGTATTTGGGGTAAAATGACCAAAGCCCTATTTTCAGGTGTTGGACACTGAGCCACTGACCTATTGGAACTCATACATTCTGATGTATGTGGTCCCATGAGTCAAACTGCTCACAATGGTTTTTCATACTTCATCACCTTTACCGATGATCTGTCACGGTACGGTTATGTTTATTTGATGAGATATAAATCGGAAACCTTTGAAAAGTTCAAAGAATTCCGAAATGAAGTTGAAAAACAGACTGGTCAATAAATTAAATACCTTCGATCTGATCGATGTGGTGAATATATAAGTGCAGAGTTCACTAATTATTTAAAGGAGAATGAGATTCTCGCTCAATATACTCCTTTGGGCACTCCGCAACATAATGGAGTGTCAGAGAGGAGAAATCGAACTTTATTTGATATGTTCTGATCGATCTTGTGTTATACAGATTTACCCTATTACTTATGGGGTTATGCTCTTTTAACTGCCGCACATCTTTTGAACAAGATTCCTTCTAAAGATGTTCCTACGACTCCATATGGGATATGGATTGGTAGGAAACCGAATCTTAGTTATATTAAGATTTGGGGGTGTCCTGCATACGTCAGGATAGCTCAGCAAAATAAACTTTTACCTCGAGGGTAAAATTTTAGATTTGTTGGATATCCTTCAAATACGAAAGGATATTTATTCTATGATACCAAGCATCGAAATGTGTTCGTAGCTTACTTCGTAAAATTTCTAGAAATATAATTTTTGGCTGAAGGTGGTGATCATAGACAGGTTGAACTTGATGAAGTACAACCTGGAACCAACGAACTAATAGAGGAATCTGTAGTTCAAGAAGATGAAGAACCTTCAACACACACTCCGTAGGTCACAAAGGGTATCTAGACCTCCTGAACGCTTGTATTTGATACAAGAAAAATGTCTGGATGTTCTCTTAGTTGAAGAGACTGACCCTTTTACCTATAGAGAATCGATGTTGGACATCGACTCCGTGAAGTAGCAAGACGCCATGAAATCCGAGATGGACTCTATGTATGAGAATCAAGTTTGGAACTTGGTTCCACTTCCCGAAGGAATTGTTCATATCGGTTGTAAATGGATTTACAAGAGGAAGCGTGGGGCCGATGGAAAGGTTGAAACCTTTAAGGCCTGACTGGTAGCTAAGGGTTACTCGCAGCGACTTGGTGAAGACTACGATGAAACTTTTTCACCAGTAACAATGCTAAAGTTCATCAGGATTTTATTGTCGATTGTCGCTTATCATGATTACGAGATTTGGCAAATGGATGTCAAAACGGCTTTTCTAAATGGATTTCCTGGTGAAGAAATCTATATGGAACAGCTAGAGGGTTTTGCATCTAGCGAGAACTCGGGCATGGTATGCAAGCTGAGGAAGTCTATTTATGGACTTAAACAGGCTTCACGAAGTTGGAATCTTCGATTCGACGAGATAATCAAATTGTCTGGTTTTCTCAAGAATTCGGAAGAATATTGTGTGTATAAGAAGGCCAGTGGGAGTATGGTGATATTTTTAATTCTCTATGTTGACGACATCCTTATCATTGGGAATGATATTGGGATGATGCAAGGCGTCAAAGCTTACCTCTGTAAGAACTTATCCATGAAGGACCTGGGTGAAGCTTCTTATGTCTTAGGCATAAAACTCTATAGAGATAGAGAAAGGAAGCTTATTGGGTTATCTCAATCAACGTAAGTAGATAAGATCTTAGAACGGTATAATTTTGGTAATTGTAAGACAGCAAACATACCGTTCAAACATGGCTTACATCTTTCGAAGAAGATGTGTCCGCAAACAGAAGATGAGAATATTAGAATGTCTAATCAGCCTTATGTTTCGTGTTTGGGCAGCATCATATTTGTCATGTTATGTACTAAGCCTGATATCAGCTTCGCAGTTAGTGTGACGAGCAGATATCAGTCCAATCCAGGAAATGACCATTGGATGGCCATAAAACATATCCTCAAGTATCTTAAATGTACTAAGGATAAGTTTATTATCTATGAAGGAAATGAACTGCAGGTGAATGGGTATACGGATTCCGATTTCCAATAGGATCCTGATGATAGAAATTCTACATCGGGATTCGTGTTTACCCTTACGGAGGTGCAGTTTGTTGGAAGAGTTCCAAACAGGGTAGACAACTGATTCCACCACAGAGGCGGAATATATTACAGCTTCTGAAGCTACAAAGGAAGTTATTTGGGTTAGGAACTTTATCACAGAATTGGGAGTAGTCCCAAGTATCGAGAATTTGATTCTGTTATACTGTGATAATACTAGAGCCATTGCGCAAGCAAAAGAACCAAGGGCGCATCATAAGTCGAAGCATGTGGAACGAAAGTATCACATCATTCGAGAGATTATGTTGCGAGGGGACATTGTCGTGTGTAAGGTACCGAGTGAAGATAAGGTAGCAGACCCACTTACGAAGGCCATACATCCGAAGTTATTTGATAAACATGTAGAGTCGATGGGTATTAGATACAATCGATATTGGCACTAGAGCAAGTGGGAGATTTTGTTCGAGTTGGTGCTCTGAGCGCCAATTTTATTATGTATTTCCTTGAAAATACTTATGTAATATTTTATTATGAATAAAATGAATAGTTTCTTTTATATAACATCCTCTTTTATATGGTAAATGTTGGGTCTTTAAGATCATCCTAAGATCATTTAAAGCATAAAATCATGTGAATATGTAATGAAGTATAGCGGAAATATACTCACAATACTCGGTTGGATGGATGTGTAGAGTTCAAATTTTTTGGTTCCTTTGAAGTTGCTCCAAGCTCCTCCAATGTTGAGTGTCAAGCTCCAAGCTTTGAAGAATGGATTCCAAACTTTTGGGAAATGTTTCCCTATCACCTTTGTATGATCTTTGATGTGCTAGCAATGGAGAAATTTGCAACAAAATTCCCCTTTATTCTTGGTAAGTTTCGGCTAAGCCAAGTCCAAGAGAGGGAGAGTGCAAATGGCGTGAGAGAGAAGAAGAAGAATGATGAGTGAATGTGTTACCAAATTAATTGATTTCAAAAATCAAAAATGTAAAATAATACCAAAATCCAAAGTTGGTAAAATGTACATCACTTTACTAACTTGTGTGAAAAACAAGCCAACATCACATCACACTAACTTCCATCACAAAAAGTGATGAGAAAGACAAGTGATGTGACTTATGATGTGACATGTGGGCCCCATTTGAATTCAAAATCCGAGTGGGCCCGCAAACACATTCCGGGCTCGGGTTCGTTAATTCCGAATTAACGAATTTTTCGTTGCGACTTAATTAAATCAAATTTAATAAAATAATAATGTCTCGCAATAATTATTATTAAAGTCGCTCGCGAATTAATTCTAAATTAATTCGTTCGCCCGAATTAAAATCCAATTTTAATTCCGTTATGAAATCTAATTTCATTTAATATATCGAATATATTATTTTATCGATTAATTCCGAATTAATCGTTATCTCTCTATTAATTGAATTTTATCCCAGATAAAATCTTTCTGTAATTAATCCTAGATTAATTTTCTCTTTTTTATAATTAATCCTAGAGTAATTATGTTCGAGTCATACGTCATCGGTGAATCTTCGGGAAGCGACCCATGAGATCCCTTGATATGTTGGCAGTAAATCCGGTCGTCGGACTATCCGAACACGTGCGTACCTGGTACCACGTTCTTACCGATTTACGAGTTATGGTTGGCTTCTAGCAAAGCGTCGTGTCTATCGAATTCTCCAAAAATATTCTTTAAGGAATATATAATCTATAACAGGCATAGTATACGTAGTATTGCGTATTGCGATCCAGTATCTGATGTCACATGCAAGGCCTGGGGCTGGAATAGTGTCTGCCCCGTACGAAGCATATATCGAATCACAAGCAACTGGTCTCTATAATCGGATAATCATGACCTTGTCATATTATCCCGATAGTTGCAACATAATAGAGAACCAGTTCTGTATCTCGATCATCATCTCCATATGACTGAAGTGATACTTCTATCTTGACATCACACCCAATACACTACGATTCTCAATAAACCCAGAAGAGGCGTACACAGAACCTGTTAAAGTCCCGGACGACCAAAACCAAAGCGTATTGATTGTCACAAGTACTCGCGATGCAAGTCTCAGGTTAAGACCAAATACACCTACCCTGATGCGGATTCCCATAGACACATAGTCATACTACCAATGAGATTCCGCGGGGTTTATCCAGAGCGAAGCTATTTCCGTACCATCGGTGAACAGAACCTCCTATCACACTTGCATAAGTATTCAATACTTAAATATATGAGAACTACGCCGTTACGCTTTCGTAACACGCACAAGTGCAATACTAGTCTATTCCGCATTATCGATGTCCAGTCTCGATATACTACGACTAGGAATATTTAATGATTAAACCTTTGTGGATTGATATTGTCTCATATCTTATTAAAACAGAACTAATCATAAGGACTTTTATCATTTATATATTCGAGTAATCAAATTACAAAATGATAAAATAGCAATTTCCATTGTCACACAGTTAATTTGTACAAAAACCACAATGTCTTTTACAAATAGTGACGCTATAGGTCATAATTGTCCAACAGTAAAGACGTAACCGACCTTAGAATGATTAGTTATGATACTGTTGTAAGAATGTCGCAATTGACATTGAGTTGTATCATGACGTTGTCATTCTTAGACTGTTCCCGGTCAAGGTTTATACTACTTGGTCAGTAAAGTAAACCTGTGGAGACTGGTACATGTCGTATATTGGAATCTTGGATTTCGATGGCTTCTCAGTGAACCATGAGTCTTGGAGACTCGTATAGACGTGTAGGTGTTTATAGCGGATAAACACTGAACGACTCACCAAAGATTCTTAATGGATGGTACACCAAAGTCAATAAGAATCTTCTCGGGTTTAGTGAGCATAGTTATTCTTTGACTTGAGATACCACTGTGGATATATGAGTTATCCTCCACACTTAGATGGCAGTCACGTCACCGATCTATTCAGATCAGACCTCCGTCTGTTTGTTGGGTGTGGACTGATGCTCAGGATATCATGTGTGTATCAATATAGGATATGTCAGCTCTGTGTACAGAGCATAGATATTCAAATATGGAATTAGCAATCTGTAAAATCCATGGGCCCATGGTACATTGTAGAAATCAGTTCTAAGTATTTTTGAGGGATTGCTAATAGAAACGTCAACTTGATTATATCTATAGAGATTTGACGTTTGTATCTATATCTCTGGAATAATCTGGATACCTGTGACGGGGGATTATACGTATGCAGTGACCTCGACCTGTATGATTCAGAGAGTTTATCCGTGTTCGTCATAATTTACGGGTGGGTGAATCATGGACACAAAATTTGATTTCGTGACGGATATGTCTGAATCTAGAGTCTAACTAATGAAATATACTCGTAAAGCACTAGGGTAACTGTTATGAATAATACTGATTATTTATAACTTGTTTAACGGTTAAACGAAAAATACATGCAATCGGGACCTAATGGTCATTTCCGAATTAATGTGTATTTGCATTTAATACTTGATTTTATTAAATACACATTAATAAAATATCAAATTTTGATATTTGACATATATCATTAATATATGTATTTGAGATATTTAAGGTAAATATAATACATATATTTAAGATATTTATATTTATTCTTTAATTATTTAATTATTAAATAATTAAATTAATTAATAAAATAAATATCTTTAGTAATGATTTCTTTAGGAAATGGCATATTATTATTGAACACGTTTTGATAACTTTACTAAAGATAAAGTGGTACTTTATTAAAGCTAAAATGTATGCCAATTGAATTTGAACAAAAATAAAGTAATTGTTATTTTATTTTTCATGTAAAAT
The DNA here is from genome assembly GCA_019454045.1 of Zanthoxylum bungeanum. Lineage (NCBI taxonomy): Eukaryota > Viridiplantae > Streptophyta > Magnoliopsida > Sapindales > Rutaceae > Zanthoxylum > Zanthoxylum bungeanum. Next base: position 105,922 of record SKCR01040317.1, on the reverse strand, counting down.
TCAGCCATTGTGGAATTTTGATTCAAAATTATTTTGTTTCATTTTTCCAACATTTAGACAAGTTTCACAATCTTTTACAAAAGAGAGTTGAGAGCATTTGTTGAAGAAAGAAAGGAAAATCAAAGCAAAATTTGAATTTTGTAAGTAATTTCATTTTTTCTTCTACATGAAAATTATTTCAATTTATCTTATCTTCAATTTGTGTTGCTAAGTTGATGTCTCTAATCTTTGGGTTTGTAATTGATTGTGTTTAAAGCTTGTTGGATGTGATTAGCATGTATGTTTAATTTATAATCTAATTAGTGTAATTAAGCTTATAAGATTAATTTGTAATCTAAGTTGTCATTCTAGATTTGATTAGCCATTCATAAACCTAAAAATTATTCTTGATTAATTTCATGATGGTGAGACTTAATTGGTGTGGTAATTGAATGATTAAAGTGTTGAATTAATTCAATTTAATGTAAATTGTGTAATTGGACTAATTAATGAAATTAGGGTTCTAAACCTAATCCAATTTTGGGACTTTTCACATATATGATATAAATTGGTGTATATTTGATGTATATTAAATTTGGGATTGATTAGATTTGATTTTGATGTGTTTTGAACAAATTGGTCAAATTGCAATTAATGAAAAAACTGGGCAGTTTCGGCAATTCTGAAAAAAATTTGGATTTTGTTGCAAATTATAAAGTCATGTATTAGACATGTATAAATTATTTTGGGATTGATTTGGAATCAATTAAATATGTATTTGACATTTTAAGGACCAAAATTATTAATTTGCAAAAATTTGGGGTAAATCGGTATTTAAAAGAAATATGATTTCTTAGGTTAAAATTTCAGATTTTAAGTATTGGTTAATTAAATAAATATGTTTATTTAATTAATACAAGAAAATTTTTTGAAATCGAAAAAATCGGTTTTACGCGTTCCGCTGCGCGCTAACCCTGTAATTCCGTATAAAACCCCAACAGAGCCTATACCCGAATTACAAAGATTTTTAGGTGCTTAATCCCTGGTATGAGCATCATCCGGTGGGACTATACCCGACTTACAGAGATTTGTGGGTGCTTAATCCTCAGTATGAGCATCCTCTGGTAGGCTTATACTCCATTTACATAGATTTTTGGATGCTTAAGCCCCAGTAGGAGCATCCTCCGGTGGGCCCATACCCGACTTATAGAGATTTTTGAGTGCTAAAGCCCGGTAATAGCATCCTCTGGTGGGCCTATACTCGATTTAAAAAGATTTTTTGATACTTGAGCCCTAGTAGGATCATCCTCCGAAGAGTCTATACCTACCACAAAGAAGTCCATTAGCTCTATATGACATTATGCTCGACGGTGTGTTTTGAGTTTTGGGTCTCGAAAGAAGTATCTGAAAGAACCCTTCGATGAGCTTGCAAATGTTCAAACCCTTGAAAAAGTGATAAACTAATCAAATAAGCTTATACTTCGAAAAAGGTTATGCAGTAAACAACTTTCAAAAAGGGGAGTACCCACAACATAGGTTACCAAATAATCAAAATTCAAACTCTGGTTGTCCTGGGAAATGGCAAGATGAATTGGAAAGGACAAGTTTTTATTGTACTTAATAGTCCGGTTCACTGATATAAAAAATCGCACTGAAAAAAATTGATGATTTGGCTGAATTTTGGAAAAATACTTCTAAGTTCCTACAAATGGCCGAGTTAATTTACTTCAGAAGTTGAAAACCGGACTAGAATATTACGGACTCAAATCATCAATTACATTGGCTATAAAATTGTGTAAGTGTTTGAACTCTAACTTGGAAAAAAATACTTAATTAAAACATCAAAAATAATATTATTTCGGATGCAAAGCTCAGAAAATAAATGGACACGAGAGATTACAAAAGCTCTCATTTTATTAAAGGCCATTATTGGACCACGGTTAAAAAAAAACAAAAAAAAACAAGGGTGGGAGGTATATTTATTCCTAATCCGAGGAAAATTTATGGCTTTCGTCGCCCACGTCAGAATCTTGATGCGAAGGAATGCCGGTTTGGTCAACCAAAGTTACCAAAGAAGACAAATTATCTTTAAAATGCATCGGTGATGCAGTCTCCTCCAGACACCAGTAATTTTCAAGGGCGGCGCAAGGCTTCACTCCCTAAACTTCATCTCCGGCATAAAAACTTTCTAGAATAGAGTTATGAAATGTCTTCATTTTTGCCTTTGGACGGTGTGGTAGCCTTTGGGCCTAGTCTTCAGGTAGTAAAGACAAAGGAAATCATAAAGAGAGAAAAATGATCATTTTTCATCAGCATGTTGACGGCCCTTAAAGCTTGCAACCTCAACAATATAGAAGGGTTCATCTGCATGGGTGATATATTCATCACCGATAAAAAAAATCTAGAATAAGGGATGGAGGAGAAATGTCATGTACTGCACTTGTTGCCTAAATAACAAGATTTCATCCTTACCAATGTTTTGGGGAGTATACAAATTCCCACCATATTCAACGGCTTCCACAGTCGGTGGAAGATTGAGGTTCTCATAAACCACGTTCAACAACTTCGTTACAATGACGAGGGCAACCAATTTTATTTGATTAAATAAAAAGAAAGAACTTTTCAGATTTAAAGAAAGAGTTTTTCAGATGAAAAGAAGAGAGTTTTTCAGATGAAGAGGATGACTTCTTTTGAAAAAGAAATCAGAATAGCAACAATAAGAGGAAGTGAAGGCACTTCACTCCTTTAAATAGCCACAATCGAAAGAAACGTTTCGTAAACAGCGCAAATCCCCATTAATAGACATCTCTCATATTTATGAAAACGTCATTTCATAAACAGTTGTCATGCCTAATGATTGAAGCGACGCGACACATTTCAACATCTTAAGCATCATTTATTTCAAATAAACAGTCTGATGAGGGAGTAGAGGTGCTAAAATCTAACCTTGCACCGTAAGTCACATGTCGTCACACGATTAAAACTATTAGTGGAACTATTGTGACCGGACAACAGTCTAATAGGATGGTTCCACCTATTATGGTAAATATTACTAGTAAACATGAGAATTTTTTTACCCGGCAAATTCATCTAATGAACATAGGAAATAGTTTGAAGCACATGATCATATACCGCTTTCATTACTAGTAAATTTTAATAACAATCCATTTATCAAACATACAAGTTAGATTAAGTATACATATTTAATCTATTTGATTTGGGCTTTGTCTTTCGGCATGTATTATGATAGGTGTAATAATAAATTTTGTAGGCTAATTCTAATAGATTTCAAAGACAAAGCCCAAATCAAACAGGTTAATTTTGGGATTTCTCATATTGTAATGGGTATCCGCTACCATTTAGTTAGTACCTAACTGTGAGCATGTTTTATTTTAACTAATACAAGGCCTGTATTTTTTGCGAGTTGAACATATATTTTACTTATTGCTCTTAATTTTATAACTTATTGTTAGAGATATGCCATATACTCAACTTGTGGATGTGCTATATGTACATGTATTTGTAATATTTTCATTAATTAATAAAATGACAATCTTTATTATACATATCTTACATAATTTATATGAATCATCAACACTGTAATAAAGCCATTGGAGTAATAAGACGATGACTTTCACGCCTTATGAGAATCATTACTCTTAAATGTTCATAGTCATAGTTTTGTGAATAATATGGGCGTTCACAAAGCGGAGATACTAGCATGATGATATGATCCGTCCTTAAGTGGGGTAGCCGATCTCATAGGCTACTAGCGGAGATTCGTCCGCTTGGTGTATCACATGGATGCATGAGTTGCTTGTGTCCATCGAACTGACCGCCGAAAGTTTTCATATAGAGTGTTTATCCTATGTGTCTGTGAGAACTTTCATGTATCGATTATATGACTAGTCCTTAGACTTGAGGTCTTTACAATCGTATGTGTGGATCAAATAACTTTGACATTCTCATTCCCCGATTCAAAAGATCCGGTCATAAGAGTATGATTGGGTCATTTGTTGAAACACATGAAGTTTGTAAAGATACAACACATAATCGCCACTCTCTCGGATATAATTTTCTTATAAAAGTAATATTCCAGTTCTTTGGTTGATATGTGTGATCAGTGCTTGAGACTGTGGCCACAGCGGAAGAATCATGTGAGATTCTTGGGTTAGCATGATTCATATGTAAATCGCGTGACACTATCAACATCATACATTTGACCATATGGGTAGATACTTTCCGTACCCTAGGTCAATATGTGGGGATACAGTGAGGCGATGGACCGTATCATATGTAAATCGCATACATAATGGGTATATATATATTTCCTTCTCATTTGGGGGCCTTGGCATGTTGCTAGATGTCAACCTTGGTCATTGAAATCGAACGACCATCTGATCGGAGGATAATTTATGTTCGATTAAATTATCACGATTCATTTCATGTCCAAGTTTAGGGGAACCCAAAAGGTCACACACAACAAAGTCGAAATCAATGGTTAACAGTGCACAGTACAAATATAACAGCATATATGATTGATGTAGGAATTGTTCATAAATGGTTCAATGTATTTAATTATTGAACATATCATTTATGAGGTTCCATAGTGGCTTAGGGATTGGTGAATGACGATAGGGGCACTTTGGGAATTGGAATACAATAAATAAATAAATAAAAATAAAAAATTACTATTCATATGAATAGTAAAAAAAATTGTTATTTGTTTTGAATTCCAATTCGGCTCAAGCTCTTATTAGGGTTTTATAATCTCATTAAACCACTCCAATAGCTAAGATAAAATTAGTTTTTATCCCACATCAGATTCTTAATTAATTTTGTTGTCTTTGGAGCACTATATAAACCCAAAGAATTCTTCACAATTTTTTACACCGAACATTTCATATCTTGGGTTTATATAAGTGAGCAACTCTAAAGTTTAAGAGTAAGCCACTGATTTTGAGGATCCTTAAGTCTAATTGACTGGATGAACCTCGAGTTAAAAGTTTTGAGGTATTTGCCTAGGCTAGCACCAAGGGCAAAATACACATGCACTAAAGACGTAGTCTTGCAGTTGAGTTTTGGCTTTGTGTGTGCATCTTTGGAGGCCACACACTTGGGTGGCTCTTTGGAACGTGGAAGAGCTTGCTGAGTTCGAGAAAAGCTTGTAGATTGGAGAGAGGACTGGATGAGTCTTCGGTAAGTAAGTCATTTTCTTTCTTTATTTTAATTAGAGTTCTTATGATAGTTAGCATGTTTAGGTTTATGTTATTTGCATGTTTTATGAATTTTATGCTTAGAATATATAGTAACATGTTTAGGCTTGTAGAATAATCAAAACAAATGGGTTTTGGGCAAAGGGAAAACGACATAAAAAGTTAATTTTCCGCTGCGCACTCGCGGCCGCTTCCCAACACTTAATAGTATATTTTTTTAATTGTAATATATTTTCTTATTATAATATATTTTTATATATTATAATTTATATTTTTATTATATTAGATTTTTTATTTAATATAAAATTCATTATTACGGTATTTTAATTTTATAATTTAATAATTAAAAATTAATTATAAATGTTAATTGTCGAGATTAAATATCACCTATATTTTTTATTTTAATGATAGATTATAATATGTTTTCTTATTATAATATGTTTCTTTATTTTAATTTTATAATTTAATAATAATAAATTAAAATATAAGTTAATTAATTAAATTAATAATTTTTTTTATTTTAATAATATATTATATTTTTATATTATAATTGTTTTATTATATTAATAATTTATTATTTTAATTTTATAATTTAATAATAAAAAATTAATTATAAAGATTAGATTAATTATAGATAATTTAAAAATACGGAGATAATAATATCATAGAAAATAAAGCACCACACATTTTGAAGAGTAGCACTCGGCGAGGGGAGTAGAGTTGGTTTATGCTACATTGTCAAACACAGCATTAATCAGACGGCCTAGTGATGAAAACGAAGATCCACCGTCCATCAAAGCGTTTCTCGCTTCCTCACTCATCTGCTTCACTCTCTTCCTCATCTCACTGTCATGTTCCATCAGGCGGGTGATTCCTCTCTCGATTTCCTCGGAACTGACATTTGGTGGATTATGAACTAAATAATCCTTCCTATAATCCATTTTGATATCAGCCGCTAATCCAAGCTCTGTCACCAGCTGGAACGCATTCAGTTGCTGGTCCGCGAACACCGGCCACGTGGCAATGGGTACCCCGTACCATACACTCTCCAGCGTTGAATTCCACCCGCAATGCGATACGAACCCTCCGATCGAAGGGTGGCTCAGGATTGCTACCTGCGGAGCCCATCCTATCACCTTTCCAATCTCGGCCGTTCGATCTAAGAAGCCATTTGGGAGTAAATCCGTCGGGACCTCATCCTCACGATGTTTGTAGAACTTTTCCTTGGATGGGTCCCGGCGTAAGGACCACAAGAACCGGAGTCCACTACGCTCCAACGCACGTGAGATCTCTGTCACTTGATCCTCACCGAAGCTTCCCATGCTCCCGAAGCACAGGAACACCACCGACGACTCCGGTTGGCGATCAAGCCACGTCATGATATCGGCTCTCTTCTCAGCCGAACAGGACTGGCCATTAAGATTCAAAACCGGTCCAACAGGATAAACAGGAGGGATCTTAGTCTTACCATCGGCAAAATACTTGACTGCCTGAGACTCTAATTCCTCGAACGTATTTACAAAAATACCCTTGGTTCTTCTAAACCTTCTAGCTTGCTCATACAAAATCTCATTCCACTCTTGATAAAAATACATAGTAGGCAAAACCCTATTAGGTACTGGGTTCACAAGACTCGGGACTTCCAACTCATCAACCGAGTCCTGTAACTCAGAAGGGGTGAATTTTCTATTTTGATGGTCGTGAAGAGTTTGAAAGTGAAGCATGAGACCCAAATAAGCAGCACTGGAGGTGAAGAAAACGTAACTAGGAACCCCAAACTCATCTGCAACGTCAGTCATGCAGGCGCAAAACATGTCGAGTACAAGGCCGGCGAGTTGAGGCGAGTCAGGTGACTGAGTGAGCTCAATGAGGGCTTCTTTGACGAGGGGTTTTTTGTTTTGGATGAATGTGGTCATGAAAGTTTTGGGGGTGAAGGATGATGATTCTTTGTGGGACTGATGAGGGTCGGGGAGGTTAATTAATTTGATACGAGATGATAAGTTGGAGTCGGTGTAGGTGACGGGTTTGGTTTCAAATGGAAGCTTCATGGTGAGGATGGTGATGGAGAGACGGTCGTCGCGGTCAACGACGAGCTTTGCTATCTCCACCGTTGATGAGAGGTGACCGGCACCTGGTGATGGGATGAAAACTAACTCAGCTTTCTTCATATTTTAGTGGACGAACTTTCGCGAATGTGAGAATTTGTTTTATAAAACGGAGGCCGAAGTGTATTATTTTATTGCCAATTTGTCCGGTGGGGGTAGGTAGCTTATTATTATTATTATTATTATTTATTTATTTATGGTTATTGATATTATTATTGTGACATGGGGTAGGTTGGCGAGATTTTACTTTTTATTTTTTAATATATGGACGTATAAGTAGGTAGATAGATTTTCAAAACAAATCCTACCCGTAAAATCCGTATAATTAGACTTGTATAATCTGAGGGGCCGCGAGTTCATTTGATTGGGATTTGTGGACGGCTGATTTTCGTTTCAGAGGTAGTTTCGGGATAATTCCCCCAAGACAATCTTTAATTTGTTTGGTTATGGGAAGATGAAAGACAAACTTAGTAAAAGGTGGGAAAAACACACAGATTGACAAGATAGTTTTAACGTGGTTCGGCGGAGTGAATCCAACCTACGTCCACTGGCACAAAACCATAGTGGTTGTTTTTATTACCAAAACCGACTCGACCGACCTGTTTTGAGCAAGGTCTGAATGTGGCCGAGTAGTTGAAAGGATATTACAAGTGATGTTCTTTATATTTGTTACAAGTTTTATGTCTAAAATATCTAACTTATACAAATGAATCTAATTTTATGACGTTTCCCGCGCGGTCACCGACTGATTGACGGGCTCTCTGCCCCAAAATTGTCTTCGCCGAAAGTAAGCCTACCGCCTGACGGCATCTCACATCACTCTGCTTTCTCCACTGCCATACGCAAAAGTAATGATGACAGCCTGTAAAGTGCCTTTGAGAAATGACACGTTTTGGAGGGAAAATCCAACAACTCTGATCTTGTGTCGGTCTTCAGAAGGGGTCGGTCAAGTGATCTGCTGAACTTCTCAAACTATTTCTGCCCTGACCCTAAATGTCCGAGCTCATCCGCTAGCTCCGGGGGGTAAGGCCGAACTAAACCGATCTCTATGAAAAATGTGGTCGGCTTCGGCTCGACGTAGTCGGCCTTTGAAATATGTACCAAGTCGCATCCTCTGACTCTTGGTCCTCCGGGTGAGGTGAATTTCCCTCTATGTCCTTACCGATCTGTACAAAAGACTTAGCTGCAGAAATCCTCATCAACATCTGTCCTCTAGTTCTCGGTTCCAACGAGTGTACGAGTTGGTGCCGGGAACTACGAAAGATATGAAGTAAGCCGATCGACTAACCGGTGGCCCGTCCAGAAACAAAACAGAGGACTTCCTCGAGCTTCTTCCAAAACCTCATCGGTCACATTTATGTGTTCGGTCGGAGAATGTTGATGCTTTTTCCAACTTCCTTCCCAATCAAGCCAAATTCCTATTTTACCCTTATGATAGCAGCCCCTCGAGAATCGTAAGCCATCATGCCTTCATAAATGCCCGTCAAATCAACCTTTAGGGTTTACCCGATCGTGCCACTTGTCAAAAGCCTATGGTCTTCCCGTCAAAAACTCAAATCAATCGGCCGTTACCGAGGTAGCCAAAAGTCTTTTGATCTCAGCCGCTTATCCCAAACCGATCAAACGGAGCCCAAAGACGACACGCAGCGCACATCCGAAAATTCTCTCGATCCAACGACTATAAACACACCGTGCTGACTATAAAAGAGCATAGTAAAGCTCCTTTCTTCCCTTTACGAAACCCACAACTCTCAAACTGCAAAAACTACCCTGCTCGTGAGACCAACAGACTTCCAACTGTCCAAATCAACCGCCGACTCTTCTTCCCAAGCCAAGTAAGTTTTCGCCCGACCATCTCTCTTTACTTGTGGTATTTGACCATTGCTGTTTGGTGTTCTCTGATTTTCTTCTTAATGTTGCCCATTCTTTTGATTCTTCTGGCATGCTCATCTCCTCATTCTGTGCCATGACTCTTGTTTCGGATTTGGTGTGGGATGTGTTGTACTTGTGTTCTCTAGTTATAGGATGGGCGATATGGTATAATGCATGTGTTTCAGATTTTTGATTTTTCGTGTTTGGTTGTATGTGCTTAGGGAGAGACTTGTTGTTTGTGGCTATTGCTATGGCACTTAGAGACTGTAGGCCCATATCATCGGTAGCTAGAATAATTCTTGAGCCTGTGATACTTTGAGCTGACCACTGACTGACCTTGCACCTTACGGTGACTGTTAGACACGTCTGACGCCGTATCCTCTTCGGCCAAACCCATAGAAACTCAGCCTCCTCGCGCTGCAAAAACCTCCTCAAGCTCGGGGGCACCCAGCGTAGAGGACCTGGATACTACTCCTACCCCTTTTGAGATAAAAAACGACTCCTATCACCAAAGAGTCCCCCGGAAAGACCCTGAGCCCGGAGAACTAGGCAATTCGGCCTTGGATATGAATCGACATTCCACCATTACTAGAGAAGCCTTGTGTGTGCTTCGACAGCAGTACGAAGTCCCGATCGATATAGATCTGGATGTCCCTGGTTCATGTGATCATGCGAGCCAACCCAACGAGGGCTCAATCGCTCTTCTCCCTTCCTTTTTCGAGTGCGGTCTTCGGCTGCCCATTCAACCATACTTTGCCGGGATGTTGGCCAGGATGGAGATCGCTCCTTGCCAACTAAACCTGAATAGCTGGAGGATTCTGGCCGGTTTGCACGTGATCTGGCACTGAGCAGGCCTCAGGGAACCGTCTTTTGAGGAGTTGAAGAGACTCTACCAATTGAAGGCCAATCCAAAAACACACCACGGTTGGTATTACCTCTCTTCATATGCCGACGTCCCTGCCCTCATCAAAGACCTTCCCCAAACCAATAAAAACTTCAAAGATCCCTGGTTCTGGGCTACAGGCGACTGGGGACGGACCTTGTCCGCGTGTTCGGAGATGACAGATGTCCCCGACATCTTCAGAGCGGGAGGTTAGGACCCGATTTCTCAGCTTTTCTTTCTTTCTTTCATGAAAAAAATACTAACTCTCTAACTTTTCTCAGCCTGCTGGAGGGATCCTCCCAAGGTTACCCATGTGGTCCGTGCTAGGATCAAGGTGGCCCGGAGCTACGCCAACGACTGGAGGAGGGTAGTTAATTACTCTACCTTCTTGGAGTCAGGGCTTGTCTGGAGCGCACCTCCACAGATCCCGAGGCGGCTGGGTAGGCTCTTACTGACTTTCTGACTGTGCCTTTTGCTTGCTTGACCCTTGAATGACTTAAAAATTTCTGAATTCCGAACTGACCATGCTTTCTGCCTTGTACTCTGCAGAAATGTCAAAGCGGCCAAGAGCTTAAAATATAAATTATAGAATTAATCAAATGATACATGGAACGTACTTGATTTAGAATCCATATCGGTGGCAGAAAATTTCTATAGAGCTGTTGACAGTTTGCACTGAAGAGATCACTCTCTGCTCCCCTATTCTTGATGGTGAGAAACTTATTATCCCTTTATTAAGCTTCTTTTTAAGCCTTTCTTTATAAAGCTTTTAATATTCTCTCTCTTATTCTTGCTCACGGCAAAAATAACAAGCTCTCAACCTTTCATTTTTCTTTAAATTGCTCACGGAAATTTTGCACTCCCATTTCTTTTGCACTTGCTTTCTTATATAATACATTTGCTTAAGGTAAGATTTGATGTTAAGCATATCTTGATTGCTTTACATCAAATCTTTAATTATGTATATAATAATGCAAATGAGATTTGACATAAAGTTTAACTATTAAAGAAAGCTTATTGAGTAAGCTATTATAGGGGAGTGAGAGTGAGACCTTAGCTCACTTCTTTATGGAGTGTAATGAACTCACCCATCAAAAGCCCATAACACCTCCAAAGTTCGCTCTAATTTCCACACATCAAATAATACAGAGTGCATCCCACTTTATTAGATCAGATAATTGGGCTTCACATTTCTATTACAAAACCAATTATCTTAGCACTTTATTAAAAACCTATATCACAATTAATAAAAGCCCATAATTAATATTAGAATAAAATATTCCAACATTCTCCCACTTGGACGATATCAATTGTGGATGTTTTAATGCTAAGAATACTTTATGGATCCAAAATTGGTTCAGAAACAACTCTAGTATACCATTCCGTCCAATAAGATCATAGATATAGAATCATGGCAGTACATACATTCTAATGCAACATAGTCCCTTCCATGGTCACATATATCTAACAACCTTATCGACATGAACAAGATGTGATAGAGCAGTAAGATACAATAACACTCACTTTATGATATTAAATTAATATGCTATTTTCTCTTATCGGTCACCAATTTCTCTACCTTATGCAGCCTAGACAACATGAGAAATCAAGGCTTAAATAATAAGCATGTATGTCTTTTATTACTTTATTATCTCGAGATAAACTTTATGTGTCATAATACATACCAACAAGGCTTTGTAATTTTATGCCCCAAGCCAACGCTTATGATTGACACACATCATAAGACTTCACACAATGATATATCAATTAATAAACTTTAATATCTTCCAATGAAGATGAACCTTTATAGATAATAATTACAAAATATATAAAATACATGTACGAATGTACAAATAAAATAACATAGAGCAATAATGCCTCCCACTAACCTAGGGTATCAAAAGACTTTACCAAACCCATACACGCAACATGCCTTACAAAAAAAATGGGTCAAAGACCTTTGGTCAAAGGATCAGCAATCATATCATATGACCGATATGCTCTACAATAATGTCACATTTCTTAACTAGCTCCTTAATTGTCAGGTATTTGATCTCCATATGCTTTGACCTAGTGATATTCTTATTATTTTTGGTAAAAAATACAACTGAAAGATTATCACAATATAATCTTATAGGTCTAGAAATGGACTTAACAACTGACATTTCTTTAATGATATTTTGTAGCCAAACAGTCTGTGACGCTACACCACAACATGCTACAAACTCAGCCTGCATTGTGGAAGAAGTTACCACTTAACAACTGACATTTCTTTAATGAGATTTCGTAGCCAAACAGCCTGTGACGCTACACCAAAACATGCTACAACTCAGCCTGCATTGTGGAAGAAGTTACTAGTATCTGCTTGACACATTTCTAAGATATAGTTCCACCTGCTAACATAAACACACATCCTGAGGTAGATTTCCTATCATCTAAACAACCAGCAAAATCATATTCAATATACCATACTAGTTCAAGATTCTCAACCTTTATGTATGTCAACATGTAATCTTTAGTCCCCTTAAGATATCTAAAAACTCTCTTGGTAGCAGTCCAATATTCCTTTACGGGATTAGATAAAAATCTTCTCATCACACCAACTGCAAATGAAATGTCAGGTCTAGTGCATACCTGTGCATACATCAGGCTTCATACTGCACTAGCATATGACACTGCCTTCATGGACTCTCTCTCAAACACATTCTCAGGTGACTGTGTCAGGCTCAATTTATCACTTTTAGCAATTGGCACATCCCAAGATTTACAATCATGCATACTGAATCTCTTCAGTAACCGCTCAATGTATGCTTTCTGAGAGAGACCTAATACATTTCGAGTTTTATCTCTGTGGATTTCAATACCAGAAGAAAAGATGCTTCTCCAAGATCTTTCATATCAAAATGTCTAGACTGTTGGACAATTATGACCCATAGCGTCACTATTTGTACAGATCATTGTGTTGTTGTACAAATTAACTATGTAACAAAGGAGATTGCACTCTTATCATTTGTGATTAGATCACCTAGATGTATAAATGATGATAGGTCCTTGTGATTTGTTCCTGGACAGAGAATGATATGAGATAGTATCAGTCCACGTAGGATAAATCATAAATAATCCTTAGTCAGAACATTGTCGAGATTGGACATCGATAAATGCGTAAAAGACTAGTATTACACTTGTGCGCGTTGTGAGGGCACAACGACATAGTTCTCATATATTTGGGTATAGGATACTCATGCAAGTGTAATATGAGGTTGTGTTTTACCGATGGTACGGGAAACAACTTCGCTCTGGATAGACCCCCTCAGAATTCCATTGGCAGTATGACTATGTGTCTATGGAAGTCCGAAATCAGGGTAGATGTATTTGGTCTTAACTTGAGACTTGCACCGCTAATACTTGCGACAATCAATATACTTTGGTTGCGGTCGTCCAGGGCTTTGACAGGTTATGTGTACGCCTATGCTGGGTATATTGAGAATCGTAGTGTATTGGGTGTGATGTCAAGATAGAAGTGTCACTCCAGTCATATGGAGATGATGGTCACGTAGGATACGGTACTAGTACTCTTAAGTACTACAGTCATCGGGATAAAATGACAAGGTCATGTTTATCCGATTATAGAGACTAGTTACCAGACATCCGACATGTGTTTCGTACGGGGCAGACACAATTCCAACCCTAGGCCTAGCACGTGATCATCCGATACTGGACAGAAATATACAATACTACGTATACTACGCCTGATATAGATCCTTTATTCCTGTAAGGATATTTCTGGAGAATTGGGTAGGCATGGCGCTTTGCTAGAAGCCAACCTTGTCTTGTAAATCGGTAAAACATAGTACTTGGTACTTACGTGTTCGGATAGTCCGACGACCGAATTTACTACCAACATATCTAGGGATCTCATGGGTCGCTTCCCAAAGATTCACCGATGACGTATGACTCGCACTCTAAATTAATCTGGGATTAATTAGAAGAGAGAGAAAATTAATCTGGGATTAATTGCGGAGATATTTTATCTGGGATAAAATATCATTTAAAGAGAGAGAACGATTAATTTGGAATTAATCGATAAATTGATATATTCGATATATTAAATGAAATTGGATTTCGACGCGGAATTAAAATTAGATTTTAATTCGGGCGAACGAATTAATTTAGAATTAATTTGTTAGCGACATGAATAGTAATTATGCTAGGCATGATTATTTAATTAAATTAGATTTAATTACTTCGCAATGTAAAATTCGTTAATTTGGAATTAGCGAACCCGAGCCAGGGATTATTTGCGAGCGCATTCGCATTTCGAATTCGAGCGCGGCACGCAAGTCAAATCAAGCGTCAAATCGCTAGTCGCATCTAGCGTCACATCATTCGTCAATCAAGTGATGGATGTCTTTCACTTTGAGTGATTGACACCAATAATTATTCATGATTGATGGATTGATGAGTTGATGGAAGTAGGAAGGCATTTAATTGTTTTTGCCTTTGACTTTTCAAAATGAAAATGGTATATGTTTAATTTGTTTTTTGGAAAACAATTACATTACACATTTTCTACATCTCTCTCTCCTCTCTTTCTTCTTGCTCTCACACGCCCAAGGGGCTAAAAACCTTCTGTTTTTTCTGTTGAAACCGAGAGCCTTAGGGAAGCAAGAGTGTTTGATATTGTTGCAAAATCAAGAGAGCTAGCACTCAACGGGATCATGCGAAGGTGATAGGGAAGTCCACCCATGAGCCGGGAACCATTCGACGAAGCTTGGAGCTTGACGAAGGACCACCATGGACGCCAAAATAGTGAGCTTGGAGCAGTCCACTGCCGTGAGATGCAGTGAGCAGATTTTGAGTTTTGTTCGTTGCTGCGTCGCTCAACCGATCGATGTGAATATTCCGCAACTTTGTCGATTTGTATTCGCACATATTTCATGCTTGTTTATGATCTTGGGACCTTAATAGAAACCAACAATGGCATCTAGAGCAAGGTTAAAGCATGAAATTGATTAGGGCTTAAAATTTGGGTAAAATGTGTTTAAGCATGTTTTAATTAAATTGGATGATTGAGTATGCTTAAAACATGTTTTATTGAGGATTGATTAGATCAATTTGAAGAAATTATGTTTGGAACAAATTTCCCCAATTTTTTGGTGTTGGCCGAAAGTTATGCCCTATTTTGATTGTCTTGGAATTTTGATTTTTAATTCATTGGATGTGTTGGAAATCAATTGGAATGTTGATTTAATGTTGGATTGGATTCAATTGGATTGGATTTGAAATTGAACATAAAATCCTCCAAATTGCCGAGACTTCAAGTGCATGTATTGGGTTTGATTTTAATAAATTTGTGTTGGACATGATTTAATATTAATGAGCATGATTAATTGTGTATATTGATGTTTTAGAAATGTTAATTTGGGTAATTAATCATGTATACACTTTGGTAATTAAATTGGGAATTTGGAATTTTATGATTTAATTATTTTGGGCCTATTTTGTGAAATTGGGCTTAAGTGTTGTAATTGGGCTTGTTGGGCTTTGTTGTACCAAGTTGGGTTTAGGCAAAATTGGTTGGATCCAATTGGGCCCAAAACCGCATCCATAAAGCCCAAATGCGACTTAATGGACCTTTAAAGTTTAATTGGGCCTAATGGGCCAAAATTGATTCCTGGGCTTATGGGGTAATTCCCGGATTGGATTTTGGTTATTCGGCTTGACCCGAGTTGACCAAAAGTCCACGCCTTAATAAATTAATTAAAAGCACATTGGACTTTAATTGAATTGACGTTGGACGTTAATCGGGCTTTGAGACCCGTAACGATTAAATTTGGAATTTAAGTCGTAAAGGTTCGTAATTAAAGTGTAATATTTAATTCGGAATTAAATAGCGAATTAGAATTGAATGCATATTAAATTGGATTTAATGATGTAGTTTAATTTAATTCTAGAATATGTACTTTGAGTACTTATTCGCAAAACGAGTTTAACTCGAGCAAAATCAAATCGTTGTTTGAACATTGGATGGTCACTAATTATCAGATTAATTAATTTGATTAGATTGATTGATAACATCTGCTTGTGTGAATACATGGTTGCGATGCATGAATAATGTATATCAGATGGATATTAGATGGGTGGGGCAATTTTGGAAATTGTAATAAATTTGATTTATTAATTGGACCTGCGTGTCCAGCCTTATACCTCCATATTCTATGTATTATCTTCTCACCTATTCCCTCAATGTAAATGAGGTTTCTTTAGAAGTGTAGTGTAACAGGTAGAAGTAATACATGTGCTAGCGGGAGAGAGAAAGAGAGAGATTTGATCTAGGATCATTGTGTAAAGTATCCATCCGCATATCATTATTATTTTATTCATATGCGCTTTATTATGTGTTTTCATATGTTTAAGGTGTATGATGATGAGACCTTAACAAAGATAATAAATTGGTTGCCAATTTGCACTCGAAAAACCCTCGCAAAATATTAAGCGTCTTTCCTTCCATTGAGTGATTCTCACTTAAGATCCGAGACTGTCATTGGCTTGTTGGCCAAAGTCAAGGCCTTTGTCCGTCGAGGATGTGTTTGAATCACGAAGGCTTTGTTCCATATTAGTGTCTTGTCAAAGTTGTGGTTTGTTGGCCAAAGTCAAGACCACTTCTTGTCCATCGACATTGATTACGAAGCTTTCCATGGTCAATGGGCCGCGCTTGACTGGGATCACTAAGATTGTTGTGCCAAAGCCAAGGCTTAGTTGATTCAGAGGAAAAAGTTAGCTAATACATTGGATGTATTGGCATATATAAGATATATGTTTCGGACTTGGTGTCCCCCTACCGGATCTAGGAATTGGATTGGATCCAATCGATCTTAGAGATCTACCTAGTTAATTATCATACAATTTGTTTGCCAAAGTCAAGATTGTGTGATATTTAACGGGATCCTAGCCCGCTAGGAAACACGGTTTCCCGAGTACTCGACAGAGGGTTAGAGGCTCGCAGAAAAAAAGTGGGAGGCAATAATTGAATTTGCAATATTCGTTTAATTACTTGCCATACGCGCTCGAACAAATATCATTCGTCAAATATATTAAATGTTAGTTGGACTAATATTTAAACGTTGTTTTAATAACAGTTAGACTGTATTCAAACTATTCATTTATATTTGATTATATAATTGGATTATAATAATCAATATATTTGATTCAATTAATTATAGTTGATTAAAATATTGGACTATAATAATCATTGTAATAAATAGTACCTAAATCCTTGATTAAATAGTTGGACTATTAGAATCAAGATAAAATTGAAAGATTGACATTTAAAACATAATCCTAGGGAAAATGTATTTAAATGGTTTAATTTTCAAAATGGGGAATAAATTTCAGGATGGTCCTGGAAAATAATAAGTTACTTTATTTGATAAAATAACATATTATGCCTAAGCCCGGAGTTAAGCAAAAATAGAGCATAATCTTTGGAAGATTTATGTAATGATAACTTTAGTGCTTAATCCATTAAGCTTGTCGCAGTAGACTCTTTAATTTCCGAATCAGAACTAAGGATTAGATCCTTAAAGTATGATACTGAAATTGAAGGATCTTCATAAATCTATCTTTAGATTTTAGAAGTACTAAATTGCAATTAATAACTCTTGGAAAGTTAATGACTATTCTCAAGGAGACAAAGTCAAAGTTTGCAATTAGGCAAGTAGCGCAAGGCGCACCTTACTTCGATATTCTAGAAGGCCAAGGCTTGGCCAAAGGCTTCTGGAGTGTTGAAACTGGCAAAGGCAAAAATTATAATCTTCTGGGAAGATAAAAGACATATCCCAAAATATCTGCCTAAATGTGGCAAACAGGATCGCGGAAGCGTGACTTCAGTTTGACCAAAGCAGACATGAAGGAATTGAAGACGAGCAAGGCTCTGACTTCAAAGATGTTTGTCAAATTGTGTTCACAACTAGTATTAAAATTAGATTTAGATACTTAGTGTGATATAAATATATATGATGTTCAGAATCTGTTTTGAACAGGATACTGACTTCAATCGAGATTTATCTGCGAATTGTAAACGGGACGAAAGTTGCTGTTTTAACCGTAGATACCTAAGTTTAGGAACTACCTTCGGGTGTGTACCTAAATTTAGAAACTGTTATAATATAACTAGTTTGACTAGATACATTATCTCTATATCAGTGTTTAATCCACTGTGGGTTTACCTTTATATTCTAGAACACTAAAGTGTTTTATTATATAAAAATGATATTGAGATAAACACATTAGATGTGAATAACAGAATTTATATTTTGAATATAAATAAATCTCAAATATATAACATGACAAACAAATAGCTCAAACTGATTTGATCAGAAGAAACTAATTGTGGCATTGTTGTCTGGGACACAATCAAACAAGACTCGTATATCCACACTTTTGAAGAGTGGGTACTATGAATGATTTGATTCCATTCAAATAAAGTCTACGAATCTAGTTTATTGGGCAAAGTGCCTAAAACACCTTTACTTGATAAAAGTGTAAGTGCCACCGATCTGTAAGCCCTAGTTCATAGTGAAGCAAGTGGGCCCATGTCTAGCTAGGCTAGAGTTGGATATGAAAATTTCGTTACCTTTACGGATGTGGCATCGCGTTGTGGTTATGTGTTTCTTTTGAAGAACACAAATCAGAAACTTTTATAGTTTCGACACGAAATAGACAAACAGATCGGCTAAAGTATTAAACCATCACGGTAAGACCATAATGGAAAATACTTAAGCAATAAGTTCTTAAATACTTGAAAGAGTATAGTATTCTTTCAATGAGGACTCCTCCCGGAACACGTCAATTTGACGGTGTGTCCGAACTGAGTAACCGAATTTTGTTGGACATGATAAGGTTAATCATGAGTCGCTCTGAGCTACCATTTCCTTCAACGGATAAACATAAATAGTGCAGAACTTATTTTGAATAAGGTTCTATTAAAATCTGTTAGACAGATTTCATATTAGATATGAACAGGAAAGAAACCAGGTTCCTCATTCCTGAACATTTGGGTATGCTAGGCATACGTTTGGATGATACCAAACTAAAAATCAAATTGGATAAGTGCCGAATTGTAGGTTATCCTAGGGATACCAAAGTATAGTACTTATACATCTCACCTGAGAACAATGTAATTGTTGCTCACCATGCGGTTTTCCTAAAAGGAATACCTATATGCAGTGGTAAGTGGGAGGATAGTAAAACTCGATGAAAATGACCAGAGTAATACTATTCCAGGCATCAATTCCTAATGGAACACAAATATAGTTCATCAAGGATGTAACTATTCCATTAATCTTCGAATACACAAGGACCGCGTATGTCGGAGAGAGTCAGAAAACTACCTGGGGTCTGGGTTTCTGATCTCACCTCATAAAGATGTCTATCTTATTGAGGTATACCAACTGACTACGTACAAGGAAGTGATACAATGTATCAACTCCCAAATATGGCAAAGTGCCATGAGTCCGAAATGGATTTCATGTATATCAACTATGTTTGGATACTAGTTGATGTACCACAAGGCATTATGCCTATTGGTACTATATAAGTCTTCAAGGAAGACATACATGGAAGACAACATACCAACGTACTAAGCTAGGCTTGTAGCGGAAAGGTATCATTATCAACATTATGTCGATTACGATTCAACCTTTTACCTGTTGCCATGGTAAATCCATTTGGATAATGCTTGCTAATGCTGCATGCTTCATTAGTGAAATATGACAGCTTAACGGGAAAATCGCTTTCCTGAAAAGGAAACCTTTTGGGAGGATGTTTACAACATCCTGTCGGTTTTGTCGTACCAAAACTAGCAAACAAGGTTTGCAGGTTATTCGATCCATGTTTGGATTGAAGCAAGCATAGGTTCTTGGAATTACCGTTTTGATGTAATCATAATAGTTTATAATTTAATTCAAAACGTAATGATTCTTGTGTATATAAGAGGGTTAGTGGGAGCGCACTGACAGTGGCTGTCCTATATATATAATGATAATATGTCATTTCTTGGAAATGAAATTCCCATAATAACTATTGGTGAAAGCTTGGCTTTCATAAAACTCTCCGAGAAATCGTACATTGTAAAATGTACGTGACCTGGTGTCTCATACGCTTTAAGGATATGGATTCACAAACATGCCAATCCTAGTGATAGTCACTGGATAGATGTTAAGAACATCCGTTAGTATCTTAGAGAACTAATGATGCTGTCTTAGTCTATGGAGAATGAGAACTTGAAGTGACTGGGATCACTGTAGCAAGTTTCCCAAACCGATAAAGCGACTATAAGTCGCAAACGGTACTTTATAGTTTGAATAACGGAACAGTGAGCTGGAAATCTTCCAAGCAAGATACTGTTACCGTATAAACAATAAATGCGGGTTAATTGCTGCAACTGAGGCAGCAATAGAAGCCTTCTGGGTTGATAATAAACTAATTAGATTAGATATAGTTCTGTTAGCAGCTGAGCTAGGCTGCAGCGCAGGCTAAAGAATTAATGGTCTCATCAACGATCCAGATAAATACTTCGATATTCATCTGATTCGTACGGATCATACATAATGGCGATGTGATGATCGAATAAATTGCATCAGATGATAATCATGCAAATCCGCTGACGAAAGCCTTTTCTCAGCAGTTTGAGCCAACCGTACATAGTTCGGGTGTAAGACACTCGAGTGACTGGCTATAGGCCGAGTGAGAGATTGTTGGACAATTATGACCCATAACGTCACTATTTGTACAGATCATTGTGTTGTTGTACAAATTAACTATGTAACAAAGGAGATTGCACTCTTATCATTTGTGATTAGATCACCTAGATGTATAAATGATGAGAGGTCCTTGTGATTTGTTCCTGGACGAGAATGATATGAGACAGTATCAGTCCACGTAGGATAAATCATTAAATATCCCTAGTCAGAGAATTGTCAAGATTGTACATCGATAAATGTGTAAAAGACTAGTATTACACTTGTGCGCATTGTGAGGGCACAACGGCATAGTTATCATATATTTGGGTATAGGATACTCATGCAAGTGTAATATGAGGTTGTGTTTTACCGATTGTACAGGAAACAGCTTTGCTCTGGATAGACCCCATCAGAATTCCATTGGTAGTATGACTATGTGTCTATGGAAGTCCGAAATCAGGGTAGGTGTATTTGGTCTTAACCTGAGACTTGCACCGCTAATACTTGCGACAATCAATATACTTTGGTTCCGGTCGTCCATGGCTTTAACAGGTTATGTGTACGCCTATGCTGGGTATATTGAGAATCGTAGTGTATTGGGTGTGATGTCAAGAGGGAAGTGTCACTCCAGTCATATGGAGATGATGGTCACGTAGGATACGGTACTAGTACTCTTAAGTACTGCAGTCATCGGGATAAAATGACAAGGTCATGTTTATCCGATTATAGAGACTAATTACCAAACATCCGACATATGCTTCGTACGGGGCAGACACAATTCCAGCCCCAGGCCTAGCACGTGATCATCCGATACTGGACAGAAATACGCAATACTACATATACTACGCCTGATATAGATCCTTTATTCCTGTAAGGAAATTTCTGGAGAATTGGGTAGGCATGGCGCTTTGCTAGAAGCCAACCTTGTCTTGTAAATCGGTAAAAAGTAGTACTTGGTACTTACGTGTTCGGATAGTCCGATGACCGAATTTACTGCCACCATATCCAGGGATCTCATGGGTCGATTCCCACAGATTCACCGATGACGTATGACTCACACTCTAAATTAATTTGGGATTAATTAGAAGAGAAAGAAAATTAATCTGGGATTAATTGCGGAGATATTTTATCTGGGATAAAATATCATTTAAAGAGAGAGAACGATTAATTTGGAATCAATTGATAAATTAATATATTCGATATATTAAACGAAATTGGATTTCGACGCGGAATTAAAATTCGATTTTAATTCGGGCGAACGAATTAATTCGTTAGCGACGTGAATAGTAATTATGCTAGGCATGATTATTTAATTAAATTAGATTTAATTACGTCGCAACGGAAAATTCGTTAATTTTGAATTCGAGCGCGGTACGCAAGTCAAATCAAGCGTCAAATCGCTAGTCGCATCTAGCGTCACATTATTCGTCAATCAAGTGATGGATGTCTTTCACTTTGAGTGATTGACACCAATCACTATTCATGATTGATGGATTGATGAGTTGATGGAAGTAGGAAGGCATTTAATTGTTTTTGCCTTTGACTTTTTAAAATGAAAATGGTATATGTTTAATTTGTTTTTTGGAAAACAATTACATTACACATTTTCTACATCTCTCTCTCCTCTCTTTCTTCTTGCTATCACACGCCCAAGGGGCTAAAAACCTTATGTTTTTTCTGTTGAAACCGAGAGCCTTAGGGAAGCAAGAGTGTTTGATTTTGTTGCAAAATCAAGATATCTAGCACTCAACGGGATCATGCGAATGTGATAGGGAAGTCCACCCATGAGCCGGGAACCATTCGACGAAGCTTGGAGCTTGACGAAAGACCACCATGGATGCCAAAACAGTGAGCTTGGAGTTGTCCACTGCCGTGAGCTGCAGTGAGCAAATTTTGAGTTTTGTTCATTGCCACGTCGTTCAACCGATAGATGTGAGTATTCCGCAACTTCATTGATTTGTATTCGCACATATTTCATGCTTGTTTATGATCTTGGGACCTTAATAGAAACCAACATAGACAATGACTGTTTTACCTCATGCAGCATTCCTAGATCCTTACATGCAAGCAAAATATCATCTATATAAAGAATGAGAAAGATATATTTGCTCCCACTAATCTTGATATATATTCATCTATCAACTTTACTTTCCATAAAGCCTAAAGAGGAGATTATATTGTCAAACTTTAGGTACCACTGACGTGAGGCTTGTTTTAAACCATAAATAGACTCTTTAAGTCTACAAACAAGATGGTCTTCACCATCTTTCTGAAATCCTTCAGGTTGTACCATATAGACCTCTTCGTTTAATTCTCCATTTAGGAATGTCGTTTTAACATCCATCTGATGTAGCTCTAAATCCTAATGAGCTACTAGTGTCATGATTACTCTAAATGTATCTTTAGATGATACATGAGAAAAAGTTTCTAGTATAATCAATCCCTCATCTCTGAGTAAATACCTTGGCAACTAATCTGGCCTTAAACCTCTCAATATTCCCTTTGGAGTCTTTCTTGATCTTACAGACCCACTTACAGCCAATAGGTCTACAACCTTCAGGTAATTCAACAAGCTCCCATACACCATTATATCCTATAGATTGTATTTCATCTCTCATTGCATTCTACCATAGATCAGATTGAGAACTAGAAACAGCTTCTTTAAAAGTTATTGGATCAACACAATGGCTTATTGTTGGACAATTATGACCCATAGCATCACTATTTGTAAGAGATATTATGTTTTTATACAAATTGACTATGTGACAAAAGGAAATTGATGTTTTATCATTATGAAATTGGATTACTTGGATATAAATTAATGATAAAAGTCCATACGGTTAAATCGGATTAATAAGATATGAGACAATATTAATCCAAGAACGGTTTAATCATTAAATATCCCTAGTCGTAGTATTATCGAGATTTGACATCGATAATGTGGAATAGACTAGTATTACACTTGTGCGCGTTATGGAAGCTTAACGTCATAGTTCTCATATATTTAGGTATTGGATATTTATGCAAATGTAATAAGAGGTTCTGTTAGCCGTTGGACCGGGAATAGCTTCGCTCTGGATAGACCCACTCAGAATCCCATTGGTAGTATGACTATGTGTCTATGGGAATCCGAATTAGGGTAGATGTATGTGATCTTTAACTTGAGACTTGCATCGCTATTACTTGCGACAATCAGTTTACTTTGATATTGGTTGTCTGGAGCTTTAACACGTTCTGTGTACACCTATATTGAGTTTACTGAGAATCGTAGTGTATTGGATGTGATGTCAAGATGAGAGTATCACTTAAGTCATATGGAGATGATGATCACATAGGATACGGTACTAGTACTCTTAAATGGTGCAGCTATCGGGAAAGTATGACTAGGTCATGACTTTTCGATTATAGAGACTAGTTACGCGGGATCCGATATATGCTTCGTACGGGGCAGACATAGAGCCAGCCCTAAGCCTAGCATGTGACATCCGATAATGGATCGTATTACGCATTACATAGTATTACTACGCCTGATACAAATAATATTCCTCGATGGATATTTCTGGAGAATTGGGTAGGTACGGTACTTTGCTAAAAGCCAACCATGTCTTGTAAATCAATGAGAACGTGGTACGGGGTACACGTGTTAGATAGTCTGACGACCAGATTTACTGCCAACATATCCAGGAATCTCTTAGGTCGCTTCCCAAAGATTCACCAATGACATTTGACTCGAATAGAATTAATCTGGGATTAATCATGAGAGAGAAAATTAATCTGAGATTAATTGCGGTAAGAATTAATCTGGGATTAAATTCGTATAGAAGAGAGAACGCAATTAATTTAGAATTAATCGATAAAATAAATATATCGGATATATCAATTGAAATTAGATTTCACTACGAAATTAAAATTGGATTTTAATTCGGGCAAAGAAATTAATTTGGAATTAATTCGTAAGCGACGATCGTAATAATTTTGCTAGGCATAATTTTTTTAATTAAATTGGATTTAATTATATCGTGACAATAAATTCGTTAATTCAGAATTAAACGAACCGGACCCAAGTCAAGTTGTGTATTGGAGAAGCCAACTTAAATTTGGAATTTAAAAGTGGTGGGACCCACTTTACTTACATCAATTGTCACACACTTGATGGAAGTGGTTGGCCTTATTAAATGTGGCATTTACAAACACAACAACCCACCAAGTTTGACTTACTATTCACTATTCTCTCTTTCCTCTCAATGCCGTGAGCTTCTCCCTCTTGTTCTTGAATTTTTTGCTTCAAAAATTCACCATAGCTAGCACTTAGAGAGTATTTGAAGGTGATAGGGAAACTCATCCAGTAGAAAAATAACAAATCTAAAGCTTGGAGCTTCATCCATCCAAAAAATTTTATATTTCTCCCAAGAATAATGTAAGTCTTTTCCGCAAATTTTACTTGTTAATTCACACTATAATCATGTTTAGAGATCTTGAGCATGTCTTACAGACACTTACAATGGTATCTAGAGCCTTGCTAAACTTGGTTTGAAATCTAGGGTTCATAACTTTAATTTGGGTATTTTTGCTTGGAGCATGAAATTTCTAAATTGAGTGTTTGGTTAATGTTGGATGATGATAACTTAGAGTTATGCATGATTGGATTGTTAAAAATTGATTGGATCAAATTTTCCCCAAAATCCTTCACATGGCCGAAACTACCCTAGGAATATCTCATGGTGATATTTGAAATTAGACACTTGGATGTGTTAATGGCATGAAATTGAATGTTAATTGTTGATTTAATTGGATTGAAATCAAATTGAATGTTAATTTCTTGCTTATTGCCGTGAGATGCATGTTGTTGGAAGACTTGATTTTGCTTCAATTTGTGTTGGACATGAATTAGAAAGATTAAGCATGATTAATTAGATTAATTAATATTTTGGAAATATTAGATTAATTAATTAGTTGTGTTAATTACACTTAAATTGAATTAATGAAATATTTGGAATATTGTATTAATCTAATTTGGTTATATTTGGGCTAATGGGCTTGGTTGGGCCAAGTTTGGTTTTGGACAATTGGGTTGGATCCAATTGGGCCTAAACCATTTCCATAAAGTCCAAAATATGACTTTGGGCCTTTTAATAATTTTATTGGGCCTAATGGGCCAAAATTGATTCTTGGTATAGGGTGATTCCTAAATGGGCCAAGGCATTATGGGTTTGATCCATAATGACCAAAAGTCCATGCCTAAATAATTAATTAAAAGCCCATTGGACTTAATTGAATTGGCATTGAATGCTAATTGGGCCTTTGAAACCCATTTGGATTGGATTTTGAATCTAAGTCTAAAAAGGCATTAAAATAATAAGTGTAATTGTTTAATTTGGAATTAAACATAAATTAGTATTGGATACAATTTAAATTGGATTTAAAATTATAGTTCGATATAATTCAAGAATACTAACTTTGAGTATTTATTCTTAAACGAGTTGGACTCACACAAATCAAATCGTTGTATGAACATTGGATGGTCATTAATTGAAGATTAATTAATTGGATTAGGTTGATTGATAATATGCTATGTGTGAATACTTGGATGTATTTGTTGAATAATGTATATCAGATGGATATTAGATGGGTGGGGGCAATTTTGGAAATTGTTGTAAATATGGTATTTATTTGAAATTAGACCTGCACGTCCAGCCTATCACCTCTCGTTCTCATTGTATTTCTTTTCTCACCAATTCCCTCAATGTAAATGAGGTTTCTTATAGTGTTATGTAATTGGGTTTTAGAAGAATGTAAAGTGCTTGCGGGAGAGAGGAAATAGAGATTTGTTCTAGGAGCAAATTTGTGAATACCCATCCGCATATCATTATTAATTTTATCGCGCCTTATTATGCTTTTAGAATGCATGTTTAAGGGTGTATGATGAGACCTAATCAAAGATAATAAATTGGTTGCCAATTTACGAAAAACACCTCACTTTAATATTAAGCGTTTTCCTTCCATTGAGTGGTTCTCTCTCAAGATCCAATATTGGCTTGATTTATTAGCCAATTCAAGATCATTGTCCATCGCGGATGTGTTTGAACCATGAAAGCTTTGCTATACATCGCATGTCTTGGGTAGTTGTGACTTGTTGGCCAAAGTCAAGGTCACTTCTGTACATCGACGTGGATTACGAAGCTTTCCCACTATCAATGGGTCGCGCTTAACTGGAATAATTAAGCTTGTTGAGCCAAAGCCAAGGCTTAGTTGATTCAGAGTAAATAGGTTATGAAATATATTGAATATATGTTTTGGACTTGGATGTCCACCTACCGGATCTAGGAATTGGATGTGATCCAATTGATCTTAGAGATCTACCTAGTTAAGTTTTATACAGGTTGTTGGCCAAAGTCAAGGTTGTGTATTATTTAACAGGATCCTAGCCCACTAGGAAATTAGGTTTCCCGAGTATTCAACAGAGGGTTAGAGGCTCGTCGAAAAATAGTGGGAGGCTAGTATTAAATTTGTAATTTCGTTTAATACTCGCTAATGCGTGCTCTTTTATTATTATATCTCGTTATATATATATTAGTTGGACTAATATTATTTTATTGCTTTCTTTGAACAGTTAGAGTGTACTCAAAACTACTCTATTTGTAGTTGGTTATATAGTTGGACTATAGTAACCATTGCATTTTGAGTGTACCCGAAATCGTTGATTGGATAGTTGGACTATAGCAATCAAGATGGCTGGAAAGATTAGTGTTAGGGACATAATAATGGGCGAGAATGTCTTTAACGACACAAATTTTCCAGATTGGGAGATGAATCTCAAGATAGTTCTGGGAGCTGAGAAGTTGCTCTATGTTATAGAGAGACCTCTCGGGCCTAAGCCTGAACATGAACGGGCAGTAGATCATGAGCTTTGGAAGACTCATCGAGATGATAACTTTACTCATCAGTCTGTCATGATCGCTGCAATGACTCCTCAATTTCGTCATCAGAACAAGGGATTGGATCCTTATAACATGATGTTGAAATTGAAATATCTTCATAGATCTAATCTTAGATCACAGGAATATGAATTGCAGAAGAAGCTCTTTTGCTCACGTATGTCAGAGGGTACATCTGTCGAACACTACTTGTCGTAAATGATTGCTGACATTGAACAACTAGGTCAGCTGGGCATTACTTTCGAGGCCGAGACTTCTATAGATTTGATCTTACAGTATTTGCCTGACTGCTGGGGCGGGTTCATCATGAATTATAATATGATGAACCAAGAGAAGACAAGAAGCGCGAGCCGTATCTTACTTCAACATCCAAGAAGGCCAAGGCTTGGCCAAAGGCTTCTGGGAGTGTGAAGAAGAAAAAGAAGAAGGGCGGACTTGAAGGAAACAAAGGCGGGCAAGGCTCCGGCTTCAGGTATGTTTGTTATTGAAATAAACATGTCCACTACTGGTTTTAAAAATTAGATTTTTGATTCTGGATGCGGTACTCACATATGTACTGATGTGAATGATCTACAGATTAGCAGGAGACTGGCTTCAGGAGAGATCGACCTCCGAGTTGGAAATGGGACGAGAGTCACCGTTTTGGCCGTTGGCACCTATGTTTTGAATCTGCCCTCGGTGCATGTATTAACATTAGGGGACTGTTATTTTGTACCTAGTTTGACTAGGAATATCATCTCTGTATCTAGTTTAACCCATTGCGGGTATACCTTTGTATTCCAGAACACTGGGTGTTTTGTATATAAAGATGATGTTTTGATATGTACAACAGATATTAATAATGGTCTTTATATTTTGAATATAAACGAATCTCAAACATATAACATGACAAACAAAAGGCTCAAACTGAGTAAATCAGATGAGACTTCTTTGTGGCATTGTCGTCTGGGACACATTAACAAGACTCATATATCCACTCTTTCGAAGAATGGATACTTGGACGGATTTGATCCTAATTCATATGATGTCTGTGAATCTTGTTTATTTGGCAAAATGCCTAAAACACCTTTTAGTGGTAAAGGTGTACGTGCCATCAAACTGTTAGCCCTCGTTCATAGTGACGTATGCGGGCCCATGTCTAACCAGGCTAGAGGTGGATATAAATACTTCGTAACCTTTACGGATGATGCACGCGTTATGGTTATGTGTATCTCATGAAACACAAGTCGGACACTTTTGAGAAATTCAAATAGTTTCGACACGAAGTAGAAAAACAGACTGGCAAAAGTATTAAAACATTGCGGTTGGACCGTGGTGGAGAATACTTAAGCAATGAGTTTCAAAATTACTTGAAATAATATGGTATTCTTTCACAGTGGACTCCTCCCGGAACACCTCAATTGAACGGTGTGTCCGAATGGAGAAATCAAACTTTGTTGGACATGGTAAGGTCAATGATGAGTCGCACAGAGCTACCAATTTCCTTCTGGGGATACGCATTAAATAGTGCAATACTTATTTTGAATAAGGTTCCGTCAAAATCTATTGGACAGACTCCATATAAAATATGGACAGGAAAGAAACCGGGTTTCTCATTCCTGAAGATTTGAGGATGCTGGGCATATGTTAAACGTTTGGATGGTACCAAACTAGAACCCAAATTAGATAAGTGCCTATTTGTAGGGTATCCTAAGGAAACTAAAGGATATTACTTCAACAACCCACAAGAGAACACAATATTTGTTGCTCTTCATGCAGTTTTCCTCGAAAAGGAATTCATAAATGCAGTGATAAGTAGGAGGAAAATAGAACTCGATGAAAATCTGAGTGATACTGTTCCTGGCACCGACCCCCTCTCGGAACACGAACTGTCCATCAGGGATGAGACAGTTCCACAATCTTCTAATACACAAGAACCGCGTAGGTTAGAGAGAGTCAGAAAATAACCTGAGAGGTATGGGTTTCTGATCTCACCTCATGTAGACATTAATCTTATTGAGGAAGATGAACCGGCTACGTATGGGGAAGCGATACAAGGTGTCGACTCCGCTTTATGGCAAGATGTCATGAATTCCGAAATGGATTCCATGTATACCAACCAAGTTTGGACACTTGTTGATGCACCAGAAAGCATTAAGCCTATTGGTGGTAAATGGGTCTTCAAAAGGAAGACTGACATGGATGAAAACATACAAACATACAAAGCTAGGCTTGTAGCTAAAGGTTATCGTCAACGACATGGTGTCGATTACGATGAGATTTTTTCACCAGTTTCCATGATTAAATCCATTCGGATAATACTTGTTATTGCTGCATATTTCGATTATGAAATATGACAGATGGACGTTAAAACTGCTTTCCTTAACGGAAACCTTTAGGAGGATGTTTATATGCAACAACCTGATGGTTTTGTTGCACCAAAATATGCAAACAAGGTTTACAAGTTAAACCGATCCATTTATGGATTAAAGCAAGCACCGCGTTCTTGGAACCAACTTTTTGATGAGATCATAAAAGAATATGGTTTAATTCAAAACGAAGATGATTCTTGTGTATATAAGAAGGTTAGTGGGAGCGCACTGACATTCATTGTCCTATACGTTGATGATGTATTGCTTATTGGAAATGACATTCACATGCTACAATCGGTGAAAACTTGGCTTTCATTAAAATTATCAATGAAAGACCTGGGAGAGGCAACCTTTATTATAGAAATAAAGATCTACCGGGATAGATCTAGAAAGCTGCTTGGACTCTCCCAGAGCTCGTACATTGACAAAGTGTTGAAGAGATTCAACATGGATCAGTCCAAAAGGGGGTTGCTTCCGGTGTCACATGGCGTCTCTCTATCTAAGGACATGTGTCCTAAAACTCAAGATGAGAGAGATGCAATGATTCGGATCCTATATGCTTCATCAGTCTGATCGATCATGTACACCATGATATGTACGGGACCTGATGTCTCATATGTTTTAAGCATGTGCAGTCGCTATCAAGCGGATCCAGGTGATGGTCACTGGATTGCTGTAAAGAACATCCTTAAGTATCTTAGATGAACTAAGGATGCTTTCTTAGTCTATTGGGAAAAAGAATTTGAGGTGACTGGGTATGCCGATGCTGTTGGACAATTATAACCCATAGCGTCACTATTTGTACAGATCATGGTGTTGTTGTACAAATTAACTATATGACAAATGAGATTGCGCTCTTATCATTTGTGATTAGATCACCAAGATATATAAATGATAGAAGGTCCTTATGATTTGTTCCTGGATTGAGAATGATATGAGACAATATCAATCCACGAAGAATAAATCATTAAATATCTCTAGTCAGAGTATTATCGAGATTGGACATCGATAAATGCATAAAAGACTAGTATTACACTTGTGCACGTTGTGAGGGCACAACGACATAGTTCTCATATATTTGGGTATATGATACTCATGCAAGTTAATAGGAGGTTGTGTTTTACAGATGGTACAAGAAACAGCTTCGCTCTAGATAGACCCCCTCAGAATTCCATTGGTAGTATGACTATGTGTCTATGGAAGTCCGAAATCAGGGTAGGTGTATTTAGTCTTAACCTGAGACTTGCAGCGCTAATACTTACGACAATCAATATACTTTGGTTTTGGTCGTCCAGGGCTTTAACCAGTTTCTATGTACGCCTCTTCTGGGTATATCGAGAATCGTAGTGTGTTGGGTGGGATGTCAAGATGGAAGTATCACTCCAGTCATAGTGGAGATCATGCTCACGTAGGATACATGACTGGTTCTCTTAAATGCTGCAGCTATCGGGATATTATGACAAGGTCATGTATATCCGATTATAGAGACTAGTTACCAGACATCCGACATGTGCTTCGTACGGGGCAAACACAATTCCAGCCCCAGGCCTAGCACGTGATCATTCGATACTGGATCGACATACACAATACTACGTATACTACGCCTGATATAGATATTATATTCCTGTAAGGATATTTCTGGAGAATTGGGTAGGCATGGCGCTTTGCTAGAAGCCAACCTTGTCTTGTAAATTGGTAAAAATGTGGTACTAGGTACTTACGTGTTCGGATAGTCCGACGACCGCATTTACTGCCAACATATCCGGGGATCTCATGGTTCACTTCCCGAAGATTCACCGATGACGTATGACTCGCACTTTATTAATCTGGGATTAATTGCAGAGATATTTTATCTGGGATAAAATATCAATTAAAGAGAGATAACGATTAATTTGGAATTAATCGATTAATTAATATATTCGATATATTAAACGAAATTGGATTTCGACGTGGAATTAAAATTAGATTTTAATTCGGGCGAACAAATTAATTTAGAATTAATTCGTTAGCGACGTGAATAGTGATTTCGCTAGGCATAATCATTTAATTGCATCGCAAAGGAAAATTCGTTAATTTGGAATTAGCGAACCTGAGCCCGGGATTGTTTGCGAGCGCATTCGCATTTCGAATTCGAGTGCGGCATACAAGTCAAATCAAGCATCAAATCGCTAGTCGCATCAAGCGTCAAATCATTTGTCACTTTGAGTGATGTGACAACTTGTCACATTGATTGATTGATTGATGTGAGTTGATAGAAGTTGTTGAAAAGCTTTTTGAAAGCTTGAAAGAAATATATCATTATTTTAATGGTATTTGACTTTTAATTTTTGGTTTTGATATACAAAAAATTAAAACAACACTTTAATCTCTCTCTCTTTGAATGGCTCACGAATTTGGAGCCATTTCTTCATCTCTCTCTCTCGGCCTTAGAGGCATTTTCTTCACTGGTTTCTGTCAAGAAAACCGAGAAGATGGGAAGCAAAAGTGGGATTTTTGTGGCAAAAATCATGAGAGCTAGCACTCTGAGTGACATGCGAATGTGATAGGGAAGTCCACCGATGAGCTTGGAATCGTTTGACGAAGCTTGGAGCTTGACGAAGGACCAACCATGGCCGAAAATAGTGGGTTGTTTCACTGCACTGCCGTGGGCTTCATGGAGGGCAGAATTTATTTTGTTCATCACCGCATCGACTCAACAGATCATTGTGAGTATTCCGCGACTTCTTTCAATGTATTCACATGTGTTTTATGCTTGATAAATGATCTTGGGACCTTAGAGAATTCCAATAATGGTATCTTGAGCCATTTGAGCATGAAACATGAATTAGGGTTAAAATTTGTGTAAAATATTTTTGAGCATGATTTAATGAAATTGGATGATTGAGTATGCTTAAAACATGTTTAATTAAGGATTGATTGGATCAATTTGTTGAAATTTTGTTTGGAACAATTTTCCCCAATTTTGGAAGGCTTGGCCGAAAATTAGATGAACCCTAATGTCTTGGTGGTTTTTATTTTTGATCATTGGATGAGTTGGAAATCAATTGGGTAATGTTGATTTAAAATTCAATTGGATTGAAAATGAATTGGACATTAAAAACCCTACAAAGCCGAGAGTTAAATCATGGTTTATGGGTTTGATTTTTGTTAAATTGTGTTGGACATGATTTAATGATGATAAGCATGATTAATTAGGCTAATTTGGTGTTTTGGAAATATTGATTTGGGTAATTAGTTATGCTATGCACTTTGTTTAATTAAATTATGAAATTGGATTTTTATGGTTTAATTAAATTAGGCTTAAAATTGGATTTGGGCTTGTTATGTTGTAAATGGGCTTATTGGGCTTGGTTGTACCAAGATGGGTTTAGGCTAAATTGGTTGGATCCAATTGGGCCCAAAACCGCATCCATAAAGCCCAAATGCGACAAATGGACCTTTAAAGTTTAATTGGGCCTAATGGGCCTAAATTGATTTCTAGGCTTATGGGGTTACTCCTTGATTAGGCTTTGGTTGCCGAAGCCCACGCCTTAAATAAATTAATTAAAAGCCCATTGGACTTTAATTAAATTAATATTGGATATTAATCGGGCTTTGAGACCCGTAACGATTAAATTTGGAATTTAAGTCGTAAAGGTTCGTTAATAAAGTGTAGTATTTAATTTGGAATTAAATAATGATTTAGTATTAAATACAAATTGAATTGGATTTAATTATGTAGTTTAATTTAATTCGAGAATTCGTAATTTAAGTACTTATTCGCAAAACGAGTTGGACTCGCGCAAAATCAAATCGTTGTTTGAACATTGGATGGTCATTAATTATCAGATTAATTAATTTGATTAGATTGATTGATAACATGCTTGTGTGAATACATGGTTGCGATGCATGAATAATGTAGATCAGATGGATATTAGATGGGTGGGACAATTTTAGAAATTGTTGTAATAAATTTGGAATTTATTAAATTGGACCTACGTGTCCAGCCTTATTACCTCCTTATTCTTTGTAT
Source organism: Zanthoxylum bungeanum (assembly GCA_019454045.1). NCBI lineage: Eukaryota > Viridiplantae > Streptophyta > Magnoliopsida > Sapindales > Rutaceae > Zanthoxylum > Zanthoxylum bungeanum. Next base: position 71,827 of record SKCR01040317.1, on the reverse strand, counting down.
TCTCTTCTCACCTATTCCCCTCAATGCAAATGAGATTTCTTTAGAAGTGTAGTGTAACAGGTAGAAGTAAATACTTGTGCTAGCAGGAGAGAGAGAAATGGAGAGATTTGATCTAGGATCAATGTAAAGTATCCATCCGCATATCATTATTACTTTATTTATACGCGCTTTATTATGTGTTTAGAATGCATGTTTAAGGGTGTATGATGATGAGACCTTAACAAAGATAATAAATTGGTTGTCAATTTGCACGCGAAAAACCCTCGCAAAATATTAAGCGATTTTCCTTCCATTGAGTGATTCTTACTCAAGATCTAAGAGGGCATTGGTTTGTTGGCCAAAGTCAAGGCCTTTGTCAGTCGAGTATGTGTTTGAATCATGAAGGCTTTGTTCCATATCGGTGTCTTGTCCAAGTTGTGGTTTGTTGGCCAAAGTCAAGACCACTTCTTGTCCATCGACATTGATTACGAAGCTTTCCATGGTCAATGGGTCGCGTTTAACTGGAATCACTAAGTTTGTTGTGCCAAAGCCAATGCTTAGTTGATTCAGAGGAAAAATGTTAGGTAATATATTGGATATATATTGGCATATATAAGATATATGTTTCGGGCTTGGATGTCCCCCTACTAGATCTAGGAATTGGATCGGATCCAATTGATCTTAGAGATCTACCTAGTTAATTATCATACAATTTGTTGGCCAAAGTCAAGATTGTGTGATATTTAACGGGATCCTAGCCCGCTAGGAAACACGGTTTCCCGAGTACTCGACAGAGGGTTAGAGGCTCGCAGAAAAAAAAGTGGGAGGCAATAATTGAATTTGCAATATTTGTTTAATTACTTGCCATACGCGCTCGAACAAATATCATTCGTCAAATATATTAAATGTTAGTTGGACTAATATTTAAACGTTGTTTTAATAAACAGTTAGACTGTATTCAAACTATTCATTTATATTTGATTATATAATTGGATTATAATAATCAATATATTTGATTCAATTAATTATAGTTGATTAAAATAATTGGACTATAATAATCATTGTAATAAATAGTACCTAAATCCTTGATTAAATAGGTGGACTATTAGAATCAAGATAAAATTGAAAGATTGACATTTAAAACATAATCCTAGGGAAAATGTATTTAAATGGTTTAATTTTTCAAATTGGGAATAAAGTTTCAGGATGGTCCTGGAAAATAATAAGTTACTTTATTTGATAAAATAACATATTATGCCTAAGCCCGGAGTTAAGCAAATAATAAAGCATAATCTTTGGAAGATTTATGTGATGATAGCTTTAGTGCTTAATCCATTAAGCTTGTCGTAGTAGACTCCTTAATTTCTAAATCAGAACTAAGGATTAGATCCTTAAAGTATGATAATGAAATTGAAGGATCTTCATAGATCTATTTTAGATCTTAGAAGTACTAAATTGCAATACATAACTCTTGTAGAGTTAATGACTATTCTCAAGGAGACAAAGTCAAAGTTTGCAATAAGGCAAGTAGCGTAAGGCGCACCTTACTTCGATATTCTAGAAGGCCAAGGCTTGGCCAAAGGCTTCTGGAGTGTTGAAAAGGGCAAAGGCAAAATCATTATAATCTTCTAGGAAGATAAATGACATATCCCAAAATGTCTGCTTAAATTGTGGCAAACGGGATCGCGGAAGCGTGACTGCCGTTTGGACAAAGCAGACAAGAAGGAATTGAAGACAAGCAAGGCTCTGACTTCAAATATGTTTGTCATAAATATGTTAACTACTAGTATTAAAATTGGATTTTAAATACTTAGTGTGGTACATAAATATGTATTGATGTTCAGCATCTGTTATGAACAGGATACTGACTTCAATAGAGATTAATCTGCGATTTTGAAACAGGACGAAAGTCGCTGTTTTAACCGTAGATACCTAATTTAGGAACTACCCTCGGGTGTGTACCTAAATTTGAAAACTGTTATAATGTAACTAGTTTGACTAGAAACATTATCTTTATATCAGTATTTAATCCGTTGCGGATTTACCTTTATATTCTAGAAGACTAAAGTGTTTTATTATATAAAGATGATATTGAGATAAACACATTAGATGTGAATAACAGAATTTATATTTTGAATATAAATAAATCTCAAACATATAACATGACAAACAAATAGCTCAAACTGATTTGATCAGATGAAACATATTGTGGCATTGTTGTCTAGGACATAATTAAACAAGACTCGTATATCCACACTTTTGAAGAGTGGGTACCAGGACTGATTTGATTCCATTCAAATAAAGTCTACGAATCTAGTTTATTAGGCAAAATGCCTATTACACCTTTACTCGGTAAAAGTGCAAATGCCACCGATCTGTTAGCCCTAGTTCATAGTGAAGCAAGTGGGCCCATGTCTAGCTAGGCTAGATATGGATTTGAATATTTCGTGACCTTTACGGATGTGGCATCTCGTTATGGTTATGTGTTTCTTTCAAACATAAATAGGAAACTTTTAAAGTTTCGACACGAAATAGACAAACAGATCGGCTATAGTATTATACCGTCACGGTAAGACCATAATGGAAAATACTTAAGCAATAAGTTTCTAAAATACTTGAAAGAGTATAGTATTCTTTCAATAAGGACTCCTCTCGGAACACGTCAATTGACATTGTGTCCGAACTGAATAACCGAATTCTGGTTGACATGATAAGGTTAATCATGAGTCGCTCTGAGCTACCATTTCCTTCAACGGATAAGCATTAATAGTGCATAACTTATTTTGAATAAGGTTCCATAAAAATCTATTTGACAGATTTCATATTAGATATGAACAGGAAAGAAACCGGGTTTCTCATTCCTGATAGTTTGGGCATGCTAGGCATATGTTTGGATGATACCAAACTAAAACCCAAATTGGATAAGTGCCAATTGTAGGTTATCCAAGGGAAACCATAAGTATAATACTTATACAACTCACAAGAGAACAATGTAATTGTTGCTCGCCATGCGGTTTTCCTAAGAGGAATACCGATATGCAGTGGTAAGTGGGAGGATAGTATAACTCGATGAAAATCAGAGTGATACTGTTCCAGGCACCAATCCTTAATGGAACACAAATAGTTCATCAAGGATGAAACTATACCATTAATCTTCGAATACACAAGAACCGCGTAAGTTGGAGAGAGTCAGAAAACAACCTGGGGTATGGGTTTCTGATCTCACCTTATAAAGATGTTAATCTTTTGAGGAATACCAACTGACTACGTATGAAGAAGTGATACAAGGTATCGACTCCATATTATGACAAAGTGTCAAGAGTCCGAAATGGATTCCATGTATATCAACTTAGTTTGGATACTAGTTGATGTAGCGCAAGGCATTGTGCCTATTGGTACTAAATAAGTCTTCAAGGAAGACATACATGGAAGGCAACATACCAACGTGTAAAGCTAGGCTTTTAGCGAAAAGGTATCGTTATCAACATTGTGTTGATTACGACAAAACCTTTTACCTGTTGCCACTGTAAATCCATTTGGATAATGCTTGCTAAAGCTGCATGTTTCATTTATGAAATATGTCAGCTTAACGGGAAAATTGCTTTCCTGAAAAGGAAACCTTTTGGAGGATGTTTACAACATCCTGTCGGTTTTGTCGTACCAAAACTGGAAAACAAGGTTTGCAGGTTATTCGATCCATGTTTGGATTGATGCAAGCATTAGGTTCTTGGAATTATCGTTTTGATGTAATCATAATGGTTTATGATTTAATTCAAAAATGAAATGATTCTTGTGTATATAAGAGGGTTAATGGGAGCGTACTGACAGTGGCTGTCCTATAAATAATGATAACATACATCATTTCTAGGAAATGATATTCCCATAATATATTATCGATGAAGCTTGGCTTTTCATGAAACTCTCCGAAAACTCGTACATTGAAAAATATACGCGACCTGGTGTCTCATACGCTTTGAGCATATGAATTCACAAATAGTCCAATCCAAGTGATAGTCACTGGATTGAAGTTAAGAACATCCATTTGTCTCTTAGAGAACTAAGGATGATGTCTTAGTCTATGGAGAAGGAGAACTTGAAGTGACTAGGTTCACTACTGCAAGTTTCCTAACCGGTAAAGACGAATATAAGTCGCAAACGGTACTATACAGTTTGAATAACGGAACAGTGAGCTGGAAATCTTCCAAGCAAGATACTGTTACCGAATAAACAACAAATGCGGGTCATTGCTGCAGCTGAGGCAGTAATGGAAGCCTTCTGGGTCGATAACAAATCTAATTGAATTAGATATAATTCTGTTAGCAGCTGAGCTATGCGTCAGCACAGGCTAAAGAATTAATGGTCTCATCAACGATCCAGATAAATACTTTGACTATTCATCTGATTCGTTCGGATCATACATCATGGCGATGTGATGATCGAATAAATCGCATCAGATGATGATCATACAAATCCGCTGACGAAAACATTTCTCAGTAGTTTGAGCCAACCATACATAGTTCGGGTGTAAGACACTCGAGTGACTGGCTATAGGCCAAGTGGGAGATTGTTGGAAAATTATGACCCATAGCGTCACTATTTGTACAGATCATGGTGTTGTTGTACAAATTAACTATGTGACAAAGGAGATTGCACTCTTATCATTTGTGATTAGATCACCAAGATATATAAATGATATGAGGTCCTTATGATTTGTTCCTGGATTGAGAATGATATGAGACAGTATCAATCCACGAAGGATAAATCATTAAATATCCCTAGTCAGAGTATTATCGAGATTGGACATCGATAAATGCGTAAAAGACTAGTATTACACTTATGAGCGTTGTGAGGGCACAATGGCATAGTTCTCATATATTTGGGTATACGATACTCATGGAAGTGTAATAGGAGGTTATGTTTTACCGATGGTACGAGAAACAGCTTCGCTCTGGATAGACCCCCTCGGAATTCCATTGGTAGTATGACTATGTGTCTATGGAAGCCCGAAATCAGAGTATGTGTATTTGGTCTTAACCTGAGACTTGCACCGCTAATACTTACGACAATTAATATACTTTGGTTTTGGTCATCCAGGGCTTTAACCGGTTTCTGTGTACGCCTCTTCTGGGTATATCGAGAATCATAGTATGTTGGGTGTGATGTCAAGACGGAAGTATCACTCCAGTCATAGTGGAGATGATGGTCACGTAGGATACGAGATTGGTTCTCTTAAATGCTGCAGCTATCGGGATATTATGACAAGGTCATGTATATCCGATTATAGAGACTAGTTACCAGACATCCGACATGTGCTTCGTACGGGGCATACACAATTCCAGCCCCAGGCCTAGCACGTGATCATTCGATACTGGATCGACATATGCAATACTACGTATACTACGTATACTACGCCTGATATAGATCTTATATTTATGTAAGGATATTTCTAAAGAATTGGGTAGGCATGACGCTTTGCTAGAAGCCAACCTTGTCTTGTAAATCGGTGAAAACGTGGTACTAGGTACTTACGTGTTCGGATAGTCCGACGATCACATTTACTGCCAACATATCCGAGGATTTCATGGGTTGCTTCCCGAAGATTCACTGATGACGTATGACTCGCACTTTATTAATCTGGGATTAATTAGATGAGAGAGAAAATTAATCTGAGATTAATTACGGAGATATTTTATCTGGGATAAAATATCAATTAAAGAGAGATAACGATTAATTTGGAATTAATCGATTAATTAATATATTCGATATATTAAACGAAATTGGATTTCGACGCGGAATTAAAATTAGATTTTAATTCGGGCGAACGAATTAATTTAGAATTAATTCGTTAGCGACGTGAATAATGATTTTGCTAGGCATAATCATTTAATTGCGTCGCAACAGAAAATTTGTTAATTTGGAATTAGGGAACCCGAGCCCGGGATTATTTGCGAGCGCATTCGCATTTCGAATTCGAGTGCGGCACGCAAGTCAAATCAAGCATCAAATCGCTAGTCGCATCAAGCGTCAAATCATTTGTCACTTTGAGTGATGTGACAATTTGTCACATTGATTGATTGATTGATGTGAGTTGATAGAAGTTGTTGAAAAGCTTTTTGAAAGCTTGAAAGAAATATATCATTATTTTAATGGTATTTGACTTTTAATTTTTGGTTTTGATATACAAAAAATTAAAACAACACTTTAATCTCTCTCTCTTTTAATGGCTCACGAATTTGGAGCCATTTCTTCATCTCTCTCTCTCGGCCTTAGAGGCATTTTCTTCACTGGTTTCTGTCAAGAAAACCGAGAAGATGGGAAGCAAAAGTGGGATTTTTGTGGCAAAAATCATGAGATCTAGCACTCCGAGAGACATGCGAAGGTGATAGGGAAGTCCACCCATGAGCTTGGAATCGTTTGACGAAGGACCAACCATGGCCGAAAACAGTGGGCTGTTTCACTGCACTGCCGTGAGCTTCATGGAGGGCCGAATTTATTTTGTTCATCACCGCATCGACTCAACCGATCATTGTGATTATTCCGCGACTTCTTTGAATGTATTCACATGTGTTTTATGCTTGATAAATGATCTTGGGACCTTAGAGAATTCCAAGAGATGCAAGTTTCCAAACCAATAAAGACGACTGTAAGTCGCAATCGGGGTATATATTTTTTTTGAACAACGGAGTAGTGAGCTGGAAATCTTCCAAGCAAGAGACTGTTTCCGATTCAACAATAGAAGCATAATATATTACTGCAGCTGAGGCAGCGAAAAAAGCAGTTTGGATCCATAAATTCATAATTGGATTAGTAGTAGTTCCGTTAGCAACCAAGCCCGTACCTTTATATTGTGACAATAACAGGGCTATAGCACAGGCTAAGGAACCACGGTCTCATCAATGATCCAAGTATGTACTTCGATGGTTTCATCTGATTCGTGAGATCATACATCATGGCGATGTGAAGATCAAGAAGATCACATCAGATGACAACATTGCAGATCCGCTGACGAAAGCTATTTCTCAGTAAAAGTTTGAGCGACATTGACCGGTGCGTAAACACACGCGTATAAAGTAAGCGCACGTATCGTTCAAGTAGTATAAAAAGTATCGATCCCACGAGGACTTAAAACCTTTGCTATTAATTTTTTATGAGGTCAAATGTTTACAAGTATCTAATAGATTGATTGTTTGATTGGGTGGTGACTTTAAAACTTAAAACAAGTAAATAAAATTTCTTGAAAGTAGATTGAAGAAAATTCAAATTTATAAAACTATCCAGGGTTGTGAATCCTTCCAATATCTATTAAAGATGAAGTGGTTATCTTACAGTTGGGTAATATATTAATTTATTAACCTGGAACACTAAATTATGTAAAAGCCTCTTCCGATGGTCGATTACAAATACCCAGTATAACCCAATTGAACCATATATCTATGTCAATCAAATTACCTGGATTCATTAAGTTTAAGTTCCAATTATGGCTACCCCCCCCCGCCCCCGCCCGACAGGTATATTCCTATCCTGTAAGGAAATCTATTAAAGGGTTATCTATTCTCAAGGAAGATCGTGGGCTATTGAGTCTAAGGTCTTTAACCTAAAATCTCTTTTCCAAGTTCATTTTAAGTTTACCTAATCATTTTATTAATGGCTAGTTAATAAAAAACATTAAGATTAAGACTCAATAAATAAACCTTTATATTACCCAAGCTATAATCTAACCCCTTATAAACCGGTGATATGGGATTTCATCACAACCCCAGATAACTGGCTTAGTTACGACACATATTTACGTGTAGTAAAAATTTAAATAAAATAAAAGACATAAAGTAAAATAATGAAAATTAAATACTGAAAAGTAAATTGCTGAAAAGTAAAAAAAGTAAAAAGTAAAAAGTAAAAAGTAAAAAGTAAAAAGTAAAAAAATAAAGTAAATTACTGAAAGTAAATTGCTGAAGAGTAAATTGCTGAAAAGTAAATTACTGAAATTAAATAAAGTAAAAGTACAATAAAAGAAAATGCTGGGGTTAGAGGATCAACTTTTATTACTACTATTTTAGATATCTCCCTTAATATAATATATTAACTTTACGTGATAATTACCAACCAGCCATAAAGGTGGTATCCTGATTAAGTCAAATTAATAATTAATTACCAATTGACCAACCAGGCGGTATCCATACTTAGTCAGGTTAAAACCAATTTATAATTAATTACCAACCGGCCAATATAGCGGTATCCTCATTAAGTCAAGTTTTAAATAGTTTATATATTATAATTAAGGGAGATTAATCTAAATAGCAATAATAAAAGCTTTACCTTTCACCCCAGCAAAGGGGAATTACCTCCTCATTGCTTGAAAAATAAAAACTGCAAAAGTAAAGAAAGGAAAGGATTGTGCGTAAAAGTAAATTGCGGAAAGTAAAAACTGAAAAATAAAGAAAAGAAAGTGCGAAAGCGGAAATTAATTACTGAAATCTGTAAATAAACAAACAAGATACAATCTTCTTATTTATTCTTTAGGAATTTCAAAGAAGAAAGTATGAATTTTACAAATGAAATGACTTGGTATTTATAGGCAAAATTTTGCCTCCATCAATCATCCATCAAATTCTCCACCAAATCCATTATTAATTTCTCCACTAATTACTCCACCAAATCCATTATTAATTGCTCAACTAATTGCTTATCATGTTTGGTGATGATTTGATAATTTTATTATTTATTTATTAATTTATTTTTTTGCTTTGAAAATGATTGAAAATGACTTTAATAATTACACACAACACACTTCTGGATAGTTCATCAATTTCGGTCATGCAATCTTCCGAATTAGAAAATATTTTGTCTTTCAAAGTTGTAGATCTTTGAGTCTTATTTAATCTGGAACTTGAATTAGCTCAATCTGATATTGGAGTAAGAAGTTATGCCCAAAATACGACAGATGTGCAAAACTGGAATTTCCAAAACTGCACTTTGTCAAAAACTCCCTTTCAAGTTTCCAATCTCCAAAATTAAAATATCAAGTCCAATAATTGCCCTTATTTGACCCATATTTCATCCTAAATGATTTTATTGAGACCCGATATTATTTTATCTGCAAAATAACCTAAAATAGATCAAATCGTTCATCAAACCCGAGAAACTAAACAAAATATTAAGTTAAAGGGGCGGTAAATATTGATATATTTTCCGCTCATCACACCCCCAAACCTAACATTTTGCCAGTCCTCGAGCAAAACAACAAAAAAAAAAAATTTAAACTAAGCCACTTTCGTAGGGATCACGGTTGCATTTACCGTATGCAACAAACAAGCCTTTAAACCCCTAGGTGTCCCTAGTGGACGAGTTGTAGTCTCGTGAGGGTTTACAGCAATGATACCCACAAACATTTTACAAAAGTAAAAAGGTAGTAAAACTAATGCACACAAAAGCAAAAAGACAAGAGAAAAGAGAATAACGAAAGTTAGTGACTAATCAGGTGAAACTTCTACTCTCCAGTTACTAGTTGTTTTATTTCTTTCTAAATTACCGAATAAGTAAATTCTCCGATTATATTTACCATTCTCCATATACAAAGCCAACAAAGTATTAATCAATCTCATTTTTGCCCACAACAGTCACAAGTGTAGTTGATGAGAGAGTACTATTTTTATCCTAAAGTTCTATCAGATTTCACACCTTTTTTTATGGCAATGGAATAATTTTTCTGATTTTTTTTTGATTTTGTTCTTTGATTTTAATATTTTTTTTTTCATATACAATATCTTCCGTCTATGTAGCGAGCTTTAGGTCGGTGGCTCCCAAACCAGTTGGCTTTAGGGCACCAGGTGTTAAGACACCCCTACGGACTTAATTACTCAGAGTTTAGATATATATATATTTTGGAACATCCTCGATCCATGTAGCGAGCTTTGGGCCAGTGACTCCCAAACCAGTTGGCTTTAGGGCACTGGGTGTTAAGACACCCTTACAGACTTAATAACTCGGATCTCGGATGTTTTTTTTTTTACTCCATCACTTTCTGAGATGCTTCCTCCATTTAAACTAGAGCACTGAATATTAAAAACTTTTCAATTATAGCTCATGTCTGTATGTTTCCATGCATGTTGATAATATCTACTAACTGAGCATATAAAGATCCATTTTAGTCAGTTTTATGGAGAATTCACAAATTAAATAATTTAAAAGGAAATAAATAAAAATTAACTTGTTTCAAAAATGGTTTGAAATACGTCTCAGGAGTGAAAACTCCTTACTCAGCTATCTCTTACCAATTTCACCTTTTTAGTCAAAATAAAAATACAAAAACGCAAAATATTTTTGTAATTTTTGAAAAATTTTCAAATTTTTTTTTTTGTATTTTTCGAAAAATTTTGGACTAAAAATAAAAATAACACACAAACTAAAAACAAGGTACTGATCAACTAATTCCCTCCCCCAAACCTAAATGAGACATTGTCCCCAATGTCTTAAACAATAGAAGAAGAGTTTAGAAGATAGTACCTGATTAGCTGAAATTCTGCACGAAAAGTTAAAGGTTAAGATCCAGATTAACACGACGCCTCTTACCACGATCATCCTCAGACCAATTTATCTTTGAAAGGATAAGGTCAACTTGTGGTTCATAGGCTAAGATTTGGTCAATTAGATCCGGAGCAGTTCTGGCAGTAAAGAGTAGTTCTTTCAAAGGTTTTGACACAGACCCATTTCTTCGAGCATCATCAAGAAACACGTAAAGAAAATCATAAAATCCATCAACGTTAAACAGCCCAATTGGTTTCTGGTTTATGTTCAAGTTCGCCTAAGATAACACTGTAAATATTTCCTCTAATGTACCCAAGCCACCTGGCAAAGCAATAAAAGCATCAGCACAGTTAATAATTTCTACCAGTCGTTCAGACATACCTGGCAAAATCAGTTCCTCTCTCCGTTTGATGATCCAATAAGATTTGCCTCTGCCAAGGGTTTGGGATGATTCCTAAAACGTTACTACTCTCTTTCCTGTACGGCCTTTGAAACGATCCCCATTAGTCCAAGATTGCCTCCGCCATATACTAAGTGCATATTTCTTGCAGCTAAGACTCGACCCATTCTTGTGCTGCTTCTACGTATTGTGGTTTAGTACCAATACTACTACCGCAAAACCACATATATTTTCAACTCGTCTTCTTGAAGTGGCTTCCATGTTTTACTCTGGATGTCTTCAAAAGTGCAATGATGAGTTAAATTTATAATACCTAAAAAAGGTGAGTAAAATAATAGCACTAGTACCTGCCAAATGACAATTATTAGTTTAACAGTAAAATAAATCGTGATAGTAAAAAAGGTATGGATCCTGTCAGAGAAAATAAAAGAAAACAACAAAACAAATCACAATTATCAGGAAAAGACAAAGAGATATAATATGTACAAGAAACGTAGCGGCTTGATTGACGTCTATGCGTCAAGGACAAGCTTCCCATCCAATTTTCTTATAAATTGGCAAACAAGGTCTTTTTGAGTCAGATTCCCGAGACTTAACTGTTGTCTTTCCTTTTGGAATTGTGCGTATAACACACGAATCTCGTGATACACATATCCATTGGGATGCATCTCAAGAGTTTTAGATATGTCATCCAAAGACTCCTTACTCAAGTCATCCCTAATGAAGTTAATCTTATCTTCGCGGTTATCAGACACCATTCCTAAATAATGACAACGAGTATTACAAAGCATGCGAGCACATTTATAACAAACACCCATTCTTTTGGCTCTTCTCTTTTTAGCATAGGTGCTCCTTCCTAAGCCAGACAGATGTGAAATAAAAGAGTCAGAAGACTCACCTACCAATCGGACCCGTGCTTCAATAATCCAACGAATGTCAGTAGGAATACCTTTGATTATCAGTAGTCTCATCCGTTCCAAGCGAGCTTTGTAGACTTTCATCAGAGATTTTTGAGGGAGAGAAGGAAATTGCTTCTGAAGTTTTGCGAGAACTTCTTCCATCCTAAAATGTCTTAGTCTGCAAAAACTAAACACACCAAATTTAGTCACACCAAATCACAATATATACACAAATTGCTTGGGTTGCCTCCCTGCGAGCGCTAAGTTTAAAGTCGTCAGCTAGACGTGACTTCTCGAACGTTAAGCTGGATCTGAAAGTGTGACACTTTCTTTTTGTCGCTCAAATGATTCTCCCCAGTAGTGCTTGACACGCTTGTTTTTAACCTTTAAAGTTTTATTGGAGTCAGGATCATGTATCTCAACGGCTCTGTCTTGTAAAACCTTGGTGATCACAATGGACCTGACCACCGTGATTTTGGCTTCAATGGGAAGAATTTCACACCCTTGATTTGTTTAACAGTACCTTCTGCCCTGGTTCCAGTTGTATGCGCACTAACTTCTCATCATGTCTTTTCCTTGCCTTTTCCTCGTACAATTTGGCATCCTCAAAAAGCTGTATGTGAAATTCCTCCAATTCGTTGAGCTGGTGGAAAATTTTCTCTTCTGTTGCTTGTAGTGCAAGAATTGGCTTCTTCAGTACGCAGTGCACTTTATCTTCAGGCTCCACAGGTAATTGACATGTTTTAAGTTTGTCAGTAGAACTTTGTCTTTCATCAGAGTTCTGATCGGTACTATGTATCACATCAAGTCTGAAACATTTCTCATTCTTTTCATCATCTGGGAAATTCATGGCCTTGAAAACATTGAATGTTACTTCTTGGTCTTGTACCCTCATGGTTAGTTCTCCTTTTTGTACATCAATAATGGTTCGACCTGTAGCCAAGAATGGTCTCCCGAGGATGATTGGCACATCTGCGTCTTCCTCCATATCAAGGACAATGAAATCTTATGGGAAAATGAATTTGTCAACCTTGACTAGCACATTTTCAACTACAACTCTTGGAAATACGAGCGTTCTATCAGCAAGTTGTAGTGAGACTGAAGTGGGCATTGTTTCTCCAATATGTAGTTTCCTGAAAATAGAAAAAGGCATCAAGTTAACACTAGCACCTAAATCACACAGAGCCTTACCGAAGTCATGTTCTCATATGGTGCAAGGAATAGTGAAACTGTCAGGATCTTTCAACTTTGGAGGAAGTTTTCTCTGAATGATGGCGCTGCATTCTTCTGATAATGCTACTGTCTCATAATCTCTCAATTTCCGCTTTCGTGGAAGAATGTCTTTCATAAATTTGGCATAGTTGGGCATTTGTTCCAACGCTTCTGCAAATGGAATGTTGATATGCAGCTTTTTGAACACCTCCAAGAATCGAGCAAATTGCTTGTCCAGTTTATTCTTCTGAAGACGCTGAGGAAAAGGTGGAGGTGGAGTGATCTGTTCTTTTTCCTTTGCTTCTTTTTCCTCCATCTGTTGCTTTGTTTCTTTTAGAACTTCCTCAGCAGTTGTTTTGGCTCCAACATCTTTGTTGATTTCAGTACCACTTTTTAACATGGCAGTCTGTAACTCTAAGCATTGGCCAGTTGTCCAATTTGATTCTCCAGTGCTTTAATAGAAGCTGATTGACTTTGAATTAATGCTGCTTGGGATTGAAACATATCATCATATCTTGCTGCTTGAGAGTCGTGTTTTGCTTCTATCTTTTTCAAGTGGATCAACACTTCTGTTATTCCTGATTCATTTGCCTGCTCCTGGCCTTTGTTCTGTTGTTGATATCCGGGTGGTGGATTGTTCATTTGCCCTGAATTGTTGCTCCATGCGAGATTGGGATGATTCCTCCACCCTACGTTGTAGGTGTTGGAATATGGATTGTTCCCATGTCTATTGAAATTGTTGACATAATTCATCGTTTCTTTATGTTGGTTGAAAGATTCTAACTCAGATGCTCCTCCAAATGGTGAACTTGTGGATCCACCATTAACTTTCATGTTAAGAGTTTCCATATTTTTTCAAATCACATCCAGCTTGGAATTCAGTGCTGTTGTTGGCTCCAACTTCATAAATTCCTGCAATTCTTTGGATCATGCTCATTTCTGTTGGCCACAAGGAGTTGTTGTTGGCCATTTCTTCAATTAAGTCCCAGACTTGATCTTCTCATTTTGCCATTAAAGCTCCTCCAGCAGCAGCATCAATTGTGGTTCTCATTATTCTAGAAAGTCCATTGTAGAAAGTTTTGACTTGTAGCCATTTTGCGATCTCATGATGAGGACATTTTCGGAGTAAATCTTTTTGAATCTTTCCCAAGCTTCGCAAAGGGATTCTGAATCTTGCTGCACGAAAGATGTGATGTCATTCCTCAACTTTGCAGTTCTGGCTGGTGGAAAGTACTTTGCAAGGAATTTGGTGGCTAGAGTGTTCCAAGTTGTGATGGAACCTACTGGTAACGAATGTAGCCAAGCTTTAGCTCTGTCTTTAAGGGAATATGGAAAAACCCGCAGTCTCATTGCTTCATCAGCTGCTCGGTTGTAATTGAAAGTATCGCAAACTTCCAGGAAGTTGCTGATGTGGGAATTAAGATCTTCAGTTGCATTTCCCCCAAACTGTACTGACTGTTGAATCAACTGGATGCATGTTTTGATGTCACATGCATTTGCTGGTAAAGGAGGAAGTACAATACATGAAATGAAGCCGTCGACCACCGGAATGGTTCTGTCTCGAATGGGTATCGGTGGTGCAACTTCCAAAGGTTCAGGTTCCATGTTGACCAAAGCTTCTTGGCCTTCTCGCCTTTCCCTTCTCAACTGTCTGACGGTTCTTTCAATTTCTGGGTCAAGCGGTCGGAGTTCAAAGCTTCTGGTTCGTCTCATGCAGTTTCTGAGAACCTGAAAAACAAGAAAACAAAAACAATAAGTAAAAAAAAAAATTTAGATACAAGTAAAAGTATCTAACCTCTAAACTAATAGTGAAAGATAAATAAGTCCCCGGCAACGGCGCCAAAAACTTGACCTTGTTGGTTTCTATTAAGGTCCCAAGATCATAAATAAACATTAAATATGTGCGAATCCAAATCAACGAAGTTGCGGAATACTTACATCGAGCGGTTGAGCGACGTGGCAAGCAACAAAAATGAACTTTCTGCCTCCATGGACTGTCACGGCAGTGGCAGTGAGCTGATCCTCCATATTCTGTTTTTGAGTTCCTCGAACAAGCTCCAAGCTTCGTCAAACGATTCCCGGCTCATGGGTGGAATCCCTTATCACCTTCGCATGACTTCGTAGTGTGCTAGCACTCCCGATTTTGCCACAAAATCGCGACTCTTGCTTCCCATTTTTTCCTCCATTTTCACGGCAATAACATAACCAGTGAAGGGAGAAGAAGGCCTCCAAGGCCGATAGAGAGAGAGGATTTTTGAGAGAGAGAGAGAGATGAAATGTGTTATTCAATTTTGGTAATTAATTCCTAAACATATACCAAAATTTTGTCTTTAAAAGTCAACAATCAAAGCCAAATAAATGCCAACCACTTCCATCAAGTCAATCACTCAATCAATCAATCAATTGTCACATCACTCAAAGTGACAGGGGATTTGACGCTTGATACGACTAGTGATTTGACGCTTGATTTGATTTGCGTGCCGCACTCGAATTCGAAATGCGAATACGCTCGCAAATAATCCCGGGCTCGGGTTCGCTAATTCCAAATTAACGAATTTTCCGTTGTGTCGTAATTAAATGATTACGCCTAGCGAAATCACTATTCACATCGCTAACGAATTAATTCTAAATTAACTAGTTCGCCCGAATTAAAATCTAATTTTAATTCCGCGTCGAAATCCAATTTCGTTTAATATATCAAATATATTAATTTATCGCTTCATTCCAAATTAATCGTTATCTCCCTTAATTGATATTTTATCCCAGATAAAATATCTCCGCAATTAATCCCAGATTAATTTTCTCTCTTCTAATTAATCCCAGATTAATTTAGAGTGCGAGTCATACGTCATCGGTGAATCTTCGGGAAGTGACCCATGAGATCCCCAGATATATTGGCAGTAAATTCGGTCGCCGGACTATCCGAACACGTAAGTACCAAGTACTACATTTTACCGATTTACAAGACAAGGTTGGCCTCTAGCAAAGCGCCATGCCTACCGAATTCTCCAGAAATATCCTTACAGGAATAAAGGATCTATATCAGGCGTAGTATAAGTAGTATTGCATATTTCTATCCAGTATCGGATGATCAGGTGCTAGGCCTGGGGCTGGAATTGTGTATGCCCCGTACGAAGCACTTGTCGGATGTCTGGTGACTAGTCTCTATAATCGGATTAACATGACCTAGTCATAATATCCCGATAGCTGCAGCATTTAAGAGAACAAGTCCCGTATCCATACGTGACCATCATCTCCATATGACTGGAGTGACACTTCCGTCTTGACATCACACCCAACACACTACGATTCTCAATATACCCAGCATTGGCGTACACAGAACCTGTTAAAGCCCTGGACGACCGCAACCAAAGTATATTGATTGTCGCAAGTATTAGCGGTGCAAGTCTCAGGTTAAGACCAAATACACCTACCCTGATTTCGGACTTCCATAGACACATAGTCATACTACCAATGGAATTCCGAGGGGGTCTATCCAGAGCGAAGCTGTTTCCCGTACCATCGGTAAAACACAACCTCCTATTACACTTGCATGAGTATCTTATACCCAAATATATGAGAACTATGTCGTTGTGCCCTCACAACGCGCACAAGTGTAATACTAGTCTTTTACGTATTTATCGATGTCCAATCTCGATAATACTCTGACTAGGGATATTTAATGATTTATCCTTCGTGGACTGATACTGTCTCATATCATTCTCGGTCCAGGAACAAATCATAGGGACCTCTCATCATTTATACATCTAGGTGATCTAATCACAAATGATAAGAGTGCAATCTCCATTGTCACATAGTTAATTTGTACAACAACACCATGATCTGTACAAATAGTGATGCTATGGGTCATAATTGTCCAACAATCTCCCACTTGGCCTATAGCCAGTCACTCGAGTGTCTACCACCCGAACTATGTACGGTTGGCTCTAATTTTGAGAAATTCTTTCGTTAGCGGATTTGCATGATTATCATCTGATGCGATTTATTCGATCATCACATCGCCACGATGTATGATCCTAACGAATCAGATGAATCTCGAAGTATGTATCTGGATCGTTGATGAGACCATTGATTCTTTAGCCTGTGCTGACGCCTAGCTCAGCTGCTAACAAAATTATATCTAATCTAATTAGATTTATTATCGACCCAAATGGCTTCTATTGCCGCCTCAGCTGCAGCAATAACCCGCATTAGTTGTTTATTCGGTAACAGTATCTTGCTAGGAAGATTTCCAGCTCACTGTACCGTTATTCAAACTGTATAGTACCGTTTGCGACTTATAGTCGCTTTATCGGTTTAGGAAACTTACAGTAGTGATCCCAGTCACTTCAAGTTCTCTTTCTCCATAGACTAAGACAGCATCCTTAGTTCTCTAAGATACTAATGGATGTTCTTAACATCAATCCAGTGACTATCACTTGGATTGGCTTGTTTGTGAATCCATATGCTCAAAGCGTATAAGACACCAGGTCGCGTACATTTTTCAATGTACGGTTTCTCGGAGAGTTTTATCGAAAGCCAAGCTTTCACCTATTATTATTTTGGGAATATCATTTCCAAGAAATGACATATTATCATTATTTATAGGACAATATTTTCAGTGCGCTCCCACTAACCCTCTTATATACACAAGAATCATTTCGTTTTGAATTAAATCATAAACTATTATGATTACATCAAAACGACAATTCCCAGAACATATGCTTGCTTTAATCCAAACATGGATCGAATAACCCGCAAACCTTGTTTGCTAGTTTTGGTACGAAAAAACCGACAGGATGTTGTAAACATCCTCCAAAAGGTTTCCTTTTCAGGCTAGTGATTTTCCCGTAAAGCTGTCATATTTCATAAATGAAACACGCAGCTTTAGCAAGCATTATCCAAATGGATTTACCATGGCAACAGGTAAAAGGTTGAATCGTAATCAACACAATGTTGATAACGATACCTTTCCGCTACAAGCCTAGCTTAGTACGTTGGTGTGTTGCCATCCATATACGTCTTCCTTGAAGACTTATATAGTACCAATAGGCACATTGCCTTGCGTTACATCAACTAGTGTCCAAACTTGTTGATATACATGGAATCCAATTTGGATTCATGGCACTTTGCCATAATAGGGAGTTGATACCTTGTATCACTTCCTCAAACGTAGTTAGTTGGTATACCTCAATAAGATTGACATCTTTATGAGGTGAGATCAGAAACCCATACCCCAGGTTATTTTCTGACTTTCTCCGACCTACGCGGTTCTTGTGTATTCGAAGGTTACTGGTAATAGTTCCATTAAGGATCGGTGCCAGGAATAGTATTACTCCGATTTTCATCGAGTTTTACTATCCTCCCACTTACCACTGCATATCGGTATTCCTCTTAGGAAAACCGCATGGTGAGCAATAATCTAATTCTTCTCTCATGAGTTGTATAAGTACAATACTTATGGTATCCCTAGGATAACCTACAATTGGCACTTATCCAATTTGGGTTCTAGTTTGGTATCATCCAACATATGCAGCCTAGCATACCCAAATATTCAGGAATGAGAAACCTGGTTCTTTCCTTCCTGTTCATATCTAATATGATATCTGTCAAATAGATTTTATAGAACCTTATTCTAAATAAGTTCTTGCACTATTAATCTTATCCGTTGAAGGAAATGGTAGCTCAGAGCGACTCATAATTAACCTTATCATGTCCAATAAAATTCGGTTACTCAGTTCGGACACACCGTCAACCTGAAGTGTTCCGGGAGGAGTCCTCATTTGAAAGAATACTTTACTCTTTCAAGTATATTAGAAACTCATTGCTTAAGTATTTTCCATTACGGTCTTACCGTGATAGTATAATACTGTAGCCGATCTGTTTGTCTATTTCGTGTCGAAACTTAAAAGTTTCCGATTTGTGTTCTTCAAAAGAAACACATAACCATAACGCGATGCCACATCCGTAAGGTCACGAAATATTCATATCTATTTCTAGCCTAGCTAGACATGGGCCCACTTGCTTCACTATGAACTAGGGCTAACAGATCTGTGACATTTTCACTTTTACCAAGTAAATAGTGTTTTAGGCACTTTGCCCAATAAACTAGATTCGTAGACTTTATTTGAATGGAATCAAATTAGTCCGAGTACCCACTCTTCGAAAGTGTGGATATACGATTCTTTTTTAATTGTGTCCCATACAACAATGCCACAATAGTTTCATCTGATCAAATCAGTTTGAGCTATCTGTTTGTCATATTTATATTTGAGATTTTATTTATATTCAAAATATAAATTCTGTCATTCACATCTAATGTGTTTATCTCAATATCATCTCTATATAATAAAACACTTTAGTGTTCTAGAATATAAAGGTTCACCCGCAGCGGGTTAAACACTGATTAGAGATAATGCATCTAGTCAAACTAGTTACATTATAACAGTTTCCTAATTTAAGTACATACCCGAAGGTAGTTCCTAAACTTATGTATCTACGGTTGAAACAACGATTTTCGTCCTGTTTCCAATTCGCAGATAAATCTAAATCTGAAGTCAGTATCCTGTTCAAAACAGATTTTGAACATCAATACATATATTTGATGTTCCACACTAAGTATCTAAAATCCAATTTTAATACTAGAAGTGGACATATTTATGAAAAACATATTTGAAGTCAGAGCCTAGCTCATTCTTCAATTCCTTCATGTCTGCTTTGTCCAAACGGCAGTTACGCTTCCGCGATCCCGTTTGCCACAATTTAGGCAGACATTTTGGGATATGTCATTTATCTTCCTAGAAGATTATAATGATTTTGCCTTTGCCCCTTTTCACATTCCAGAAGCCTTTGGCCAAGCCTTGGCCTTCTAGAATATCGAAGTAAGGTGCGCCTTGCGCTACTTGCCTAATTGCAACGTTTGACTTTGTCTCCTTGAGAATAGTCATAACTCTCCAAAAGTTACTATTGCAATATTAGTACTTCTAAAATCTAAGTATAGATTTATGAAGATCCTTCAATTTATGTATCATACTTTAAAGATCTAATCCTTAGTTCTGATTCAGAAATTAAGGAGTCTACTGCGGTAAGTATAATGAATTAAGCACTAAAGTTATCATCACATAAATCTTCCAAAGATTATGCTCTACTATTTGCTTAATCCGGGCTTAGGCCTAATATGTTATTTTATCAAATAAAGTAACTTATTAGTTTTCCAGGACCATCCTGAAATTTATTCCCAATTTGAAAATTAAACCATTTAAATACATTTTCCCTAGGATTATGTTTTAAATGTCAATCTTTCATTTCTATCTTGATTTTAATAGTCCAACTATTTAATCAACGATTTAGGTACTATTTATTATTATGATTACAATAGTCTAACTATTTAATCAACTATAATTTAATAGATTAAAATCAATTATATTGATTACTATAATCCAATTATAAAATCAACTATAAATGAATAGTTTGAATATAGACCAACTATTTATTAAAACAACATTTAAATATTAGTCCAACTAACATTTAATTTATTTGACGAATGATATTTGTTTGAGCGCGTATGGCAAGTAATTAAACGAATATTGCAAATTCAATTCTTGCCTCCCACTATTTTTCGGCGAGCCTTTAACCCTCTGTAGAGTACTCGGGAAACCGTGTTTCCTAATGGGCTAGGATCCCGTTAAATATCACACAATCTTGACTTTGGCCAACAAATTATATGATAATTAACTAGGTAGATCTCTAAGATCGATTGGATCCAATCCAATTCCTAGATCCGGTAGGGGGACATCCAAGTCCGAAATATATATCTTATATATGCCAATACATCCAATGTATTACCTAACCTTTTCCTCTGAATCAACTAAGCCTTGGCTTTGGCACAACAAACTTAGTGATCCCAGTTAAGCGCGACCCATTGACCATGGAAAGCTTCGTAATCAATGTCGATGGACAAGAAGTGGTCTTGACTTTGGCAAACAAACCACAACTTGGACAAGACACCAATATGGAACAAAGCCTTCGTGATTCAAACACATCCTCGACGGACAAAGGACTTGACTTTGGCCAACAAGCCAATGCCAGTCTCGGATTTTGAGTGAGAATCACTCAATGGAAGGAAAAACACTTAATATTTTGTGAGGGTTTTTCGAGTGCAAATTGGCAACCAATTTATTATCTTTGTTAGGGTCTCATCATCATACACCCTTAAACATGCATTCTAAACACATAATAAATCGCATATGAAAAAGAATGATGATATGCGGATTGATACTTTACACATTGATCCTAGATCAAATCTCTCCCTTTCTCTCTCCCGCTAGCACATGTATTTACTTCTACTCGTTACACTATACTTCTAAAGAAACCTCATTTACATTGAGGGGAATAGGTGATAAGAGAATACAAAGAATATGGAGGTAATAAGGCTGGACACGCAAGTCCAATTAATAAATCAAATTTATTACAACAATTTCTAAAATTGTCCCACCCATCTAATATCCATCCGATATACATTATTCATGCATCGCAACCATGTATTCACACAAGCATGTATCAATCAATCTAATCAAATTAATTAATCTGATAATTAATTATCATCCAATGTTCAAACAACTATTTGATTTTGCTCGAGTCAAACTCGTTTTGCGAATAAGTACTCAAAGTACGAATTGTTGAATTAAATTAAACTACATAATTAAATCCAATTTAATATGCATTCAATTCTAATTCGCTATTTAATTCCAAATTAAATACTACACTTTAATTACGAACCTTTACGACTGAAATTCCAAATTTAATCGTTACGGGTCTCAAAGCCCGATTAACGTCCAACGTCAATTTAATTAAAGTCCAATGGGCTTTTAATTAATTTCTTAAGGCGTGGACTTTTGGTCAACTCGGGTCAAACCAATAACCAAAGTCCAATCCGGGAATTACCCCATAAGCCCAAAAATCAATTTTGGCCCATTAGGCCCAATTAAACTTTAAAGGTCCATTAAGTCGCATTTGGGCCTTTTGGATGCGGTTTTGGGCCTAATTGGATCCAACCAATTTTGCCTAAACCCAACTTTGTACAACAAAGCCCAATAAGCCCATTTACAACACTTAAAGCCCAAATCCAATTTTAAGGCCGAATTAATTAAATACAAAAAATCCAATTTCACATTTAATTAACCTAAAGTGTATATCATGATTAATCACCCAAATTAACATTTCTAAAACATCAATTTATACAATTCATCATGCTCATTTTCATCATCACATGTCCAACACTTTTTGATTAAAATCAAACCCAATTCACATGCTCAAAGTCTCGGCATTTGTAGGGAAATTATATTCGATTTGGTTTCAATCCAATTAAATCCACAATCGACATAAATCAACATTCCCGAATGATTTCCAACACATCCAATGATCAAAAATCAAAAAAATCACCAAGACAAAATAGGGCTAAGGCATTCGGCCAACACCAAATATTTGGGGAAAAATGTTCCAAACACAAATTCATGAAATTGATCCAATCAATATTCAATTAAATATCAATTAAGTATATTCATTCGTCCAATTTAACAAAATCATGCTCAAAATCAATTTACTCAATTTTAAGCCCTAAACTTTTTCATGCTCAAACCTTGCTCTAGATGCCATTGTTGGTTTCTATTAAGGTCCCAAGATCATAAATAAGCATGAAATATGTGAGAATACAAATCAACAAAGTTCGGAATACTTACATCGAGTGGTTGAGCGACACGGCAAGCAACAAAAACGAAATTTCTGCCTCCATGGACTGTCACGGCAGTGGCAGTGAGCTGCTCCTCCATATTCTGTTTTTGAGTTCCTCGAACAAGCTCCAAGCTTCGTCAAACGATTCCCGGCTCATGGGTAGACTTCCCTATCACCTTCGCATGACTTCGTAGTGTGCTAGCACTCCCGATTTTGCCACAAAATCACGACTTTTGCTTCCCATTTCTTCCTCCATTTTCACGGCAATAACAGAACCAGTGAAGGGAGAATAAGGCCTCCAAGGCTGAGAGAGAGAGAGGTTTTTTGAGAGAGAGAATGAGATGAAATGTGTTATTCAATTTTGGTAATTAATTTCCTAAACATATACCAAAATTTTGGCTTTAAAAAGTCAAGAAATGAAAGCCAAATAAATGCCAACCACTTCCATCAAGTCACATCACTCAATCAATCAATCAATTGTCACATCACTCAAAGTGACAAGTGATTTGACGCTTGATGCGACTAGCGATTTGACGCTTGATTTCATTTGCGAGCCGCACTCGAATTCAAAATACGAATACGCTCGCAAATAATCCCGGGCTCGGATTCGCTAATTCCAAATTAACGAATTTTCCGTTGCGTCGTAATTAAATGATTACGCCTAGCGAAATCACTATTCACGTCGCTAATAAATTAATTCTAAATTAACTCGTTCGTCTGAATTAAAATCTAATTTTAATTCCGTGTCAAAATCCAATTTCGTTTAATATATCAAATATATTAATTTATCGATTAATTCCAAATTAATCTTTATCTCTCTTTAATTGATATTTTATCCCAGATAAAATATCTCCGCAATTAATCCCAGATTAATTTTCTCTCTCTTCTAATTAATCCCAGATTAATTTAGAGTGCGAGTCATACGTCATCGGTGAATCTTCGGGAAGCGACCCATGAGATCCCTGGATATGTTGGCAGTAAATTCGGTCGTCGGACTATCCGAACACGTAAGTACCAAGTACTACGTTTTACCGATTTACAAGACAAGGTTGGCCTCTAGCAAAGCGCCATGCCTACCCAATTCTCCAGAAATATCCTTACAGGAATAAAGGATCTATATCAGGCGTAGTATACGAAGTATTGCGTATTTCTGTCCAGTATCGGATGATCACGTGCTAGGTCTGGGGCTGGAATTGTGTCTGCCCCGTACGAAGCACATGTCGGATGTCTGGTGACTAGTCTCTATAATCGGATTAACACGACCTAGTCATAATATCCCGATAGCTGCAGCTTTTAAGAGAACCAGTCCCGTATCCATACGTGACCATCATCTCCATATGACTGGAGTGACACTTCCGTCTTGACATCACACCCAACACACTACGATTCTCAATATACCCAGCATTGGCGTACACAGAACCTGTTAAAGCCCTGGACGACCGCAACCAAAGTATATTGATTGTCGCAAGTATTAGCGGTGCAAGTCTCAGGTTAAGACCAAATACACCTACCCTGATTTCGGACTTCCATAGACACATAGTCATACTACCAATGGAATTCCGAGGGGGTCTATCCAGAGCGAAGTTGTTTCCCGTACCATCAGTAAAACACAACCTCCTATTACACTTGCATGAGTATCCTATACCCAAATATATGAGAACTATGTCGTTGTGCCCTCACAACGCGCACAAGTGTAATACTAGTCTTTTACGTATTTATCGATGTCCAATCTCGATAATACTCTGACTAGGGATATTTAATGATTTATCCTTCATGGACTGATACTATCTCATATCATTCTCGGTCCAGGAACAAATCATAGGGACCTCTCATCATTTATACATCTTGGTGATCTAATCACAAATGATAAGAGTGCAATCTCCTTTGTCACATAGTTTATTTGTACAACAACACCATGTTCTATACAAATAGTGACGCTATGGGTCTAATTTTCCAACAGACCGGTGCGTAAACACACGCGTATAACGCAAGCGCACGTATCGTTCAAGTAGTACAAAAAGTATCGATCCCACGAGGACTTAAAACCTTTGCTATTAATTTTTTATGAGGTCAAATGTTTACATCTATCTAATAGATTGATTGTTTGATTGGGTGGTGACTTTAAAACTTAAAACATGTAAATAAAATTTCTTGAAAGTAGATTGAAGAAAATTCAAATTTATAAAACTATCCAGGGTTGTGAATCCTTCCAATATCTATTAAAGATGAAGTGGTTATCTTACAGTTGGGTAATATATTAATTTATTAACCTGGAACAGTAAATTATGTAAAAGCCTCTTCCGATGGTCGATTACTGATACCCAGTATAACCTAATTGAACCATATGTCTATGTCAACTAAATTACCTGGATTCATTAAGTTTAAGTTCCAATTATAGCTACCCCCGCCCGACTGGTATATTCCTAAAATTTGTTACAATTTCATGCTTCAATGGAAAAGTTTGATTTTCTATTATGTTATTCCTCAGTGTGTCTAGTTTCATAAATTTTACAGATCTCGAGTACATAATCTAGAATTCAAGTTATAAGTAAATCAATAGACACTGTTCATAATATAGCAGTTTCGAATTAGGGTTGCATTTAGGATTCCAATGGTCACTTAAGCATAACCAATACCCAATTTCTTCAACACATATTCAAATAGGGACATAATACAATTAATATATAGAGACTTTCATGGAAAAACTCACAAATTCAAGCTAACTTTCATATCTTTACCAAATTTGTCTATACTATCTTCCAGAAACATAATAATAAATTTCTAATTTTACTGTAAATTCATGCTTGCATGGAAAATTTTGATTTGTTATGAAATTGTAACAAATTTTAAAAAATGGTTTTTCTGTTGTGACGTCTGAATCTGTTTTCATATGCATAGTGTGTAAAGATGTGAACATAATTGTTAGGAATCGTAATCAAGATCCGTAAAAGACCAATGAAGCTGGACATACTAAAGTATAACATAGTTAAAAATTGTAATTTTTTGATGAATGATCAATTTATGATGAATCATAAATTGGTTGTCTTATTGAAACACCTGAATCTGTTTCCTTTAAATAGTATGTAAAAATTTGACTATAACTTGAGTTCTAGGAATAAAAATCAAGAACCGTAAAAAGTAACGTAAACTAGACATATAAAAATTATTCTATTAAAAATCCAGCCCCTGTCCTTTTCTAAATTAATTACAGTGGATTTTCAAAGTTAATCATGAGCAATAAAATAATGATTCGGATAACAGGAAATTGAATTTACGATGTCTAGATTTATGTAACTCCGAATCGAGCCCCGTAAGATCTGTAGGAGTCCTAAATATTCTAATTTTCCAGTATGAATGATAGTACATATATAATATTTCTTATTGTTATGTAAGACAAGTATTCAATGCTGTTTATGTTGATAAAGTCTTTGTGGAGCCAATTCTTTGCTCACATGGAAAGAGATTTCAATAGCTCTATTTTAGTAAGTAATTAATACTATTGGTTGGCATTAAATGCAATTGGTTATCATTAAATATTTTCATTAAATACAATTAGTTGGCATTAAATGCAATTGGTTGCAGTAGTGTAAAATCTTGCATATAAATAACTCCATTGGTGAGAGCTTAATGCATCTCATAATTTGTGAGTTTCTTTCATTAGAGAGAGAAAATTTCTATAGTGATTTGAGAATTTGATATATTGGGATGAGATTGTGTGTGTAAGAAAGTGTGTGAGAGTGAGGGATTAAAAGAAAGAGAGAAAATAGAAAGGAGAGAAAAATTCTACTGAATTTTTATTGTGTATTTATTTTATTTTTCTCTTGTAATCCTTAAGAGTGAGTGTGAGTTAAACACTTGTGTGCTCTTGTAATTGAGGATTTTTTTTCTTGTTATTCAACTATAGTGAAACTCAGTAACCATAATGGACGTAGCTTGTTAGGTTTAATTGACCTAGTGAACCGCTATAAATTCTTTGTCGCAATGTTATATTTGGTTATTCTTTCTTGTCGCTGTCACTTAGTAAATTATTAAGGTGTTAAAATCTCAACAACTGGTATCAGAAAGCAGGTTAGTGGAGATATGTATTAAGTGGAAACAATGGGTGAGGAGAGTGCCAAAGATGTTGACAAATTTGATGGAACTGACTTTCATCATTTGAGAATGTAAATTACAAATTATTTGTATACAATTGATCTAGAAGTACCATTGGAAGGCGTGGTTCCAGTCGGTATGAGTCGAACAGATTGGGAGAAGCTTGAAAAAAAGGCTTTAGCGATGGTCCGACTCACAATTACTAAGAGTGTGACGGCACATGTCATAAATGAGACGACAACAACTGGGTTTATGAGTACTTTATCAGATATTTATGAGAAATCGATTGCTGTCTAACCAATTCATTTGTTGAGGCAAAGTTTCACCTTGAATATGTCATAGGGATGCTCGGTGAATCAACATGTGGTACTGGTGAATGAGATCATTGATAAGCTACAGTCAGTGGGCATCACATTTGAAGAACACATTGAGTATTTGGTTTTGTTAAATTCTATGTCTGATGATTGAGATACTACTGTAAATTCAATTTGTAACTCTAGTGGGAAAAAAAGAACTTGTATATAAGGAGGTAAGTGACACCCTACTTCGGGAAGAGGCAATGAGAAGAAATATCGATGAGCTTCACAATGGCTCCGCTCTCAACACTAAAAACAGAGGAATAACATCTAACAGAAATTTCAACAATCGTGGAAGATCCAAATTCAGAAGGAGAGAACAAAACAAGTCTAAAATTGGAAAATAGGTGGATGAATGTTGGCATTGTGGAAAGCCAGGACACTTGAAAAAAGATTTTCGGGCTTGGAAAAATGAAAATAATAGAGCCAATACAAAACATGAGATCGACAATGACGCATTGATCTTAAGCGCACATAATCCATTGGAAGCTTGGGTGATCGATTCAGGGGCATCATTTCACTCAACTTCAAGTCGGAGTATCATGGAGAATTATGTATTCGATAATTTTGGCAAGGTTCAACTTGCTAATGATGAAACTATTGGCATTGTAGGTAAGGGCGAGGTCTGAATTGAATTACCAAATGGTAATTCGTGGAAGTTACATGAAGTGAGACATGTTCTAGGTTTAGCATAAAAATTTGATCTATATGGGTCAAGTGGATGGAGAAAGATATGTGACTGAGTAATCTAACTGTTGTTGGAAAGTTACAAAATGAGCTTTAGTCTTGGCTCATGGGAAGATGTCAGGAACTTTCTATATGATCATGAACTCCAAAATCTTAATAATTATTATTGAGATTGATGATGCTAATCTATGGCATTGTCACATTTGGCATATTAATGAGAATGAGATAAAGATTTTACAATCAAAAGGAAAACTGCATGGTGTGAAATCAGTAAAGATTGGATTGTGTAAAGATTGTATCTTTGGGAAACAAAAGATTGTCATTTTCTCAAAATCTAGCAAAGCACCAAAGACTACAAAGTTGAAGCTAGTTCATATTGATGTGTGGGGACCTTAACCAGTCCAATCTCTTGGTGGTTCCAAGTATTATGTAACCTTTATGATGATGCCACAAGGAAGATATGGGTTTATTTTCTGAAAAATAAATCGGATGTCTATGATAACTTTAAAAAATTGAAAGCTTCGGTGGAGAACGAGACAGGCTTGGAGATTAAATGCTTGAGATCGGATAATGGAGGAGAATATATCGATAAAGAACTTCTTGAGTATTGTGCACAAAATGGGATCATAATGGAAAAGACTATTCCTGAAACTCCACAATAAAATGAAGTAGCTTAGCGAATGAGCAGAACTCTGAACGAGCGCGCAAGAAATATACTGATACATGTAGGCTTACAAAATATGATGTGGGTTAATGCGATTAATACTGCTACTTATTTAATTAATCATACACCTTCAGTTCCACCAAGAGAGCTACTACCTGAAGAAGGATGAAGTGACAAAAAGATAGATATATCACATTTCAGAGTGTTTGACTCGTGGCATATGTTTACATTGAGTCTGATGCGAGAAGCAAGCTAGATCCCAAGTCCTAGAAATGTATTTTCATCGATTATGGTGGTGATGAATTTGGCTACAGATTTTGGGATGAACAAAATAAGAAGTTTATTTGGAGCAAGAATATCATCTTTAATGATAAAGTGATGTACAAGAATAAAGAAGCAACAGTCCCA
Source organism: Zanthoxylum bungeanum (assembly GCA_019454045.1). Taxonomy (NCBI): domain Eukaryota; kingdom Viridiplantae; phylum Streptophyta; class Magnoliopsida; order Sapindales; family Rutaceae; genus Zanthoxylum; species Zanthoxylum bungeanum. Next base: position 42,877 of record SKCR01040317.1, on the reverse strand, counting down.
GAAATAGCAAGTCCTACAATTAAAGACAAACAGATTGCTAGTCTAGATGATCTTGGGGATAATGTGACCAATGAGAATCAAAGAAAACTGGAAGTTGGAACTTCACAAGATGCTCTAGAAGTAACCAACTTTGAAGAACTAGTTTTTATTCATTAAGTTGGGCCAAATACACCTACTTTGAGGAGGTCCACAAGAGAAAGGAAAGCACTAGAGAGGTACTCATCATCCTTGAAATATTTATCATTGACTGATTATGGTGAACCTGAGTGTTATGATGAGGCAATAAATCATAAAGAATCTGTCAAGTGGGAGTATGTTATGCAGGACGAAATGGATCCTCTAATCACCAATCAAATATGGAGTTTGATGAATTTACCTCAGGGTAAAAAGTCAATGCATAACAAATGGGTTTACAAAATCAAAGATGAAGGTGATGTTGGACAATTATGACCCATAGCGTCACTATTTGTAAAAGACATTATGGTTTTTGTACAAATTAACTATGTGACAATGTAAATTGCTATTTTATCATTTTGTAATTAGATTACTTGAATATATAAATGATAAAAGTCCTTATGATTAGTTCCAGATTAATAAGATATGAGACAATATCAATCCACAAAGGTTTAATCATTAAATATCCCTAGTCGTAGTATTATCGAGACTAGACATCGATAATGCAGAATAGACTAGTATTGCACTTGTGCGTGTTACGGAAGCGTAACAACGTAGTTCTCATATATTTAAGTATTGGATACTTATGCAAGTGTGATAGGAGGTTGTGTTTACCGATGGTACGGGAACAGCTTCGCTCTAGATAGCCCCTCGGAATCCCATTGGTAGTACGACTATGTATCAATGGGAATCCGCTTCAGGGTAGATGTATTTGGTCTTAACCTGAGACTTGCATCGCTAGTACTTGCGACAATCAATACGCTTTGGTTTTGGACGTCCGGGACTTTAACAGGTTCTGTGTACGCCTCTTCTGGGTTTAATGAGAATCGTAGTGTATTGGGTGTGATGTCAAGACGGAAATATCACCTCAGTCATATGGAGATGATGATCACGCAGGGATACAAAACTGGTTCTCTATTATGTTGCAACTATCGGGATAATATGACAAGTTCATGATTATCCAATTATAGAGACTAGTTGCTTGTGATCCGATATATGCTTCGTACGGGGCATACACTATTCCATCCCCAGGCCTTGCATGTGACATCAGATACTGGATCGCAATATACAATACTACGTATACTACGCCTGTTATAGATTATATATTCCTTAAAGAATATTTCTGGAGAATTGGGTAGGTACGGCGCTTTGCTAGAAGCCAATCATGTCTCGTAAATCGGTAAGAACATGGTACCGGGTACGCACGTGTTCGGATAGTCCGACGACTAGATTTACTGCCAACATATCCAGGGATATTATGGGTCGCTTCCCGAAGATTCACCGATGACGTATGACTCGAACATAATTAATCTATGATTAATTATAAGAGAGAGAAAATTAATCTAGGATTAATTGCGGAAAGATTTTATCTTGGATAAAATTTTATTAGAAGAGAGAGAACGATTAATTTGGAATTAATCGATAAAATAATATATTCGATATATTAAATGAAATTAGATTTCATAATGAAATTAAAATTGGATTTTAATTCTGGCAAACGAATTAATTTAGAATTAATTCGCGAGTGACTTTAATAATAATTTTGTGAGGCATAATTGTTTAATTAAATTTGATTTAATTAAGTCGCAACGGAAAGTTCGTTAATTCGGAATTAACGAACCCGAGCCCGGAATGTGTTTGCGGGCCCACTCGGATTTTGAATTAAAGTGGGGCCCACAGGTCACATCACTTGTCATCTCATCACTTTTTGGTGATGGAAGTTAGTGAAGATTTTGGTGATGACTTCTAAAACACTCAAGCTTGATTTGGTGATGACTTTTACCAAAATTTGATTTTGGTATATGGCTTTTGATTTTGGAAATTAAAATAACAAGTCAACACATTTCACTTTTTCCCTCTCTCTCATTGGCGTGAAAAGAGCTATCCCTATCCAAATCTTGGCTTGGCCGAGAGTTACAAGACGAACAAATGGAATTTTGTTACAAATTTCTCCATTGCTAGCACATCAAAGATCATACAAAGGTGATAGGGAAACCTTTCCCAAGAGTTTGGAATCCATTCTTCAAAGCTTGGAACTTGACACTCAACATTGGAGGAGCTTGGAGCAACTTGAAAGGAAGCAAAAATTTTGAACTCTACACATCCATCCAACCGAGTATTGTGAATATATTTCCGCTATACTTCATTACGTATTCACATGATTTTATGCTTTAAATGATCTTGGGATGATCTTCGAGACCCAACAATGGTCTCATGAACCTATTTAAGCATGAAATGAACTTAGGGTTCTTAATCTAAAATTTTGCTATTTTTGATTTGAGCATGATTTAATCAAATTGTTTGTTTGAGTATGCTTAGATAATGATAACTAAGAGTTATGCATGATCAATTTTATGAAAAATTAGTTGGATTAATTTTCTCCAAATTTGAGGGCTTGGCCGAATGACATGGTACCCTAAACTCATGGTGATTTTGATTTTTTAGACCATTGGATGTGTTTAAAATGATTGGATAAATTGATTTATGATTTAATTGGATTGAAATCAAAATTAATGAAGAAAAATCCATATTGTCGTGACATGTAGTAGCATGGAATGACTTGATTTTGTTTCAATAATGTTGGACATATATTGATAATAATAAAGCATGATTAATTATGTAAATTAGTATTTTGGAAATGTTAATTTAAATAATTAATTATGGCTATACACTTTAATTAATTAAATTGTGAAATTTGGAATATTAGAATTTAATTAATTAGGCTTAATTTGGAATTGGGCTAAAATTGTTGTATTTGGGCCTAATGGGCTTGGTTGGGCCAAGTTGATTTAGGACAATTGGATTGGATCCAAATTAGGCCTAAACCATTCCATTAAGTCCAAATATAACTAATGGGCCTTTAAAATTTAATTGGGCCTGATGGGCCAAAATTAATTTTGTGGCAAAGGGTGATTCTTTATTGGGCTTTGGTTGTCAAAGTCCATGCCTTAAGAAATTAATTGAAAGCCCATTGGACTTTAATTAAATTGACATTGGATGTTAATTGGGCTTTGAGACCCATTAAGATTAGAATTAGAATCTAAGTCGCAAAAGCACATTAAAAGTGTAATTATTTAATTTGGAATTAAATAAAGAATTAGTATTGAATACAAATTAAATTGGATTTAAAATTGTAGTTCGATATAATTCAAGAATTCGTACTTTGAGTACTTATTCTCAAACGAATTAGACTCGCGCAAATCAAATCGTTGTTTGAATATTGGATGATCACTTAATTCAAAGATTAATTAATTGGATTAGATTGATTGAATAATATGCTTTGTGTGAATACATGAATGTATTGTATGAATAACGTATATCGGATGGATATTAGATGGGTGAGGGTAATTTTGGAAATTGTTGTAATAAATTTAGAATTTATTAAATTGGACCTGCGTGTCCAACCTTTGTCTCTCGATTCTTTGTAATTCTATTCTCACTAATTCCCCTCAATATAATGAGGTTTCTTTATTGTATTATGTAATAGGGTAGAAGTTAGAATAATGCTAGCCGGGGAGAGAAAAGTGAGTGATTTGTTCTAGGAACAATTTGTGAGATATCCATCCGCATATCATTATTAATTTATTTATCGCGCCTTATTAGGATTTTAGAATGCATGCTTAAGGGTGTATGATGAGACCTAATCAATGATAATTAATTGGTTGCCAATTACGCGAAAAACTGATGAGCGGAAAATATATCAATATTTACCGACCCTTTTACTTAATATTTTGTTTAGTTTCTCGGGTTTGATGAACGTTTTGATGTGTTTTAGTTTATTTTGCAGATAAAATAATATTGGGACACAATGAAATCATTTAGGACGAAATGTGGGTCAAATAAGGGTAAAAATTGGACTTGACATATTAATTTTGGAGATTGGAAACTTGAAAGGGCGTTTTAACGAAGTACAGTTTTGGAAATTCTAGTTTTGCGCATCTGTCGTATTTTGGGCATAACATTTTACTCCGATATTGGATTGAGCTGATTCAAGTTCCAGATTAAATAAGACTTAAAGATCTACAACTTTGAAAGACAAAATAATTTCGAATTCTGAATATTTCATGCCCGAAATTGATGAACCATCCAGAAGTGTGTTGTATGTAATTACTAAAGTCACTTTCAATCATTTTCAAAGTAAAAAAATAAATTAATAAATAAATAATAAAAATGATCAAATCACCACCAAACATGATAAGCAATTAGTGGAGAAATTAATAATGGATTTGGTGGAGGCAAAATTTTGCCTATAAATACCAAGCCATTTCATTTGTAAATTCATACTTTCTTCTAAGGAATTCCTTAAGAATACTAAGAAGATTGTATCTTGTTTGTTTATTTACAGCTTTCAGTAATTAATTTCCGCTTTCACACTTTCTTTTCTTTACTTTTCAGTTTTTACTTTCCGCAATTTACTTTTACGCATAATACTTTTCTTTCTTTAAGTTTCAGTTTTTTACTTTTCAGTAATGAGGAGGTAACTCCCCTTTGCTGGGGTAAAAGGTAAAACTTTTATTAGAAATATTTAGATTAATCTCCCTTAATTATAATATATAAACTAGTTAAAACATGACTTAACGAGGATACCGCCATATTGGTCGGTTGGTAATTATTTAAATTGGTTTTAACCTGACTAAACTGGATACCGCCTGATTGGTCGGTTGGTAATTAATTATTAATTTGACTTAATCTGGATACCGCCTATATGGCTGGTTGGTAATTATCATGCAAAGTTAATATATTATATTAAGGGAGATATCTAAAATAGAAGTAATAAAAGTGGATCCTTTTACCTCAGTATTTTCTTTTATTGTACTTTTACTTTATTTACTTTTCAGCAATTTACTTTCAGCATTTACTTTTCAGCAATTTACTTTCAACAATTTACTTTCAGCATTTACTTTTCAGTAATTTACTTTCAGCATTTACTTTTCAGTATTTAATTTCAGCATTTACTTTCTGTCATTTACTTTTTAGCAATTTACTTTTCAGCATTTTACTTTATGTCTTTTATTTTATTTAAGTTTTTACTAGCCCTAGTTATGTGTCGTAACTAAGTTAGTTATCCAGGGTTGTGATGAATTCTAATATCACCGGTTTATAAGGGGTTATTTTATAGTTTGGGTAATTTAAAGGTTTACTTATTAAGTCTTAAGTTTAATGCTTCTTGTTGTCTATAAGATTGATGTGGTAAATCTAAAATAAACTTGACAAATGAATTTTAGGTTTCAGCCTTAGACTTAATAGCCCACGATCTTCCTTGAGGATAGATAATCCTTTAATAGATTTCCTTACAGGATAGACATATACCTGTCGGGCGGGGGTAGCCATAATTGGAACTTAAACTTAATGAATCCAGGTAATTTGGTTGACATAGACATATGGTTCAATTGGGTTAAACTGGGTATTTGCGTCTGACCATCGACAGAGGCTTTCGCATAATTTCGTGTTTCAGGTTAGTAAACCGATTTATTACACAAATATAAAATAATCACTTCATCTTTTAAAAGATATTAGAAAGATTCACAACCCTAGATCTTTGAGTCTTTTGTTATTTTCCTTAGTATTTTCTTTTGTTTATTTTATTTATTTTAATTAAATAAAACCACATTCAACCAACCAATCAAACAATCATTCTCTTCCCCCTGTAATTAGATACCTATAAATAAATAGTATCAACAATTAATAAAAACAATAGGAATTAAGTCATCGTGGGATCTATATTTTTATACTACTTGAACGATACGTGCGCTTGCGTTATACGTGTGTGTTTACGCCGGTCAAGTTTTTAGCGCCGTTGCCGGGGACTTATTTTTCTTGAGTTATTAATTTTGAAGCTATCTAATTTACTTGTATCTAATTTTCTTTATTTTTATCTGTAATTTTTATTTATTTCTTTTGTTTTCATGTGATTAAAAAAATGGAACATTATTGGGAGATTGAAAGATTACGAGCTTTACTAGAAGAAGATACACCCCAAATCTGGGAGCAACAGTCCGGTTTTCTGAGGCCTGTTGTCCAGCCCAACAACTATCACTGGATGCCAGAACCAAGCAATACCACATTTTCTCAACAAGACGCAATGGGGAGATGTGACATATGTAATGGTAACCACCCGAGAGATCATTGTGAGTACAACTACAATCCATGGTGGCAGAGCTATCAAAATCCTTCATGGTATGAAGAACCATCATACTTTCCATCTTATCCACCATTCATCTACGATCTTCACCAAAAACCAGAACCATCAGAGGAAGATTAGTTGATTCATATGCTCAAAGATTGGTTCGAGGAACGGGAAGCTCAATTTGAGGCACAAATTCAGAGTCAAGCTGCGTCTATACAGAGGATGACATATCAAGTTAGACAATTAACAGATAACCTGAATCACATATCTCACGGAGCAAATTCAAATAATATGAAGAAGCCTTCGATTATCCTGAGATTCATCATGACATCATAACAGAGGACGAGGCTGAACAATATCAAGAATCAGAGGTATCAGTTCAGGAGCCTGAACCAACAAAGTCTCAATTTGATTTTTATTATTCTGACTCTGACGAGGATAAAGAAGCTGAGCTATTTGTACCACCTGCGCCAACAAAGGAGGATGGAAATTTCTTTCCTCCAAATGAAGATCTTGGAGCTTCCATTGCACAAATGTTTGAAGAAGATCTACCTGAGCCAATCATTTCACTCAGATCAGAGGATGAAGACATAAAAACAAACATAACTTTACATCCTCAGATTGACACTTATGGAGCATGCATTTCACAGATGACGGATGGAGAATTGAATATGGAAATTTTAAATACATATGTGAAGAAAAGATAGAGCAAGAAGCATAGCAAAGAGGAAGCAAATGTATGAACTTATTGAGAATCCAATGTATTCAGGAAACATCACTGTTTTGGGGGAGTACAAATCAAAGATATCACCCAGAAGCTTGACAGAATGGAACTCCATTCCAAGTCAAGCACCATACAAGACCTCCTGATTTTCTTTCTTTCTTTTCAGGAACCACTGGAGCAACAAAGGTTAAAAAGGTGGCACAAGCACTGAATGAGACAAAAGTCTTTTGGCCCCTTTATCGTTGGAAGAGACCCTTCAAAAGCAACGCGCACAGGATTGTCTTTAATCGGACGTCTAAAACGACGTTGAAACCTCATTGACGGATAGATTTCAGTCACGTCTGGCTGAAGATGAAAAATTTAGCGCTAGCAGGGAGGCAACCAATGCACTTTGTTGTAATTTCTATTTTTATATTTTATGTATACATGTTGTAGAGTTTTAATTTTGTGTGTTATTTTTTTAGGGAAAAGCTCAACCAAAGCATAAGACAGAAGGAATGGTGTTTGGCAAAAATAAGAGATAATTCATTAGCGATGGCTGAGTAAGGAATGGATTTTTGAGACGCATCCTAATGAATTTATACTAAGCGAATGGCGTATTGCGTACACAATTCCGTTGCCTTAATTATTGCTTTGATTTGCTTTTCTGTTGTAATTATCTTTATTTTCGTAGACAGAATCCAGACTTTTTGACCGTTCACGATTTCTTTTATTGTTTAGCTAACAATCATCATTTGGAAGATACTAGTGCTATTATTACTCACCCTTTTCAGGTGTTATAAATTCAACCAATCATTGCACTTTTGAAGACATCCAGAGTAAAATATGGAAGCTACTTCAAGAAGAAGAGTTGAAAACATCTGTGTGTTTTGCGGTACTAGTGTTGGTACTAAGCCACAATACGTAGAAGCAGCACATGAATTGGGTCGAGTCTTAGCTGCAAGGAATATGCACTTAATATATGGCGGAGGCAATCTTGGACTAATGGGGATCGTTTCAAAGGCCGTACAGGAAGGAGGCAGTCACGTTTTGGGAATCATCCCAAAACCCTTATCAGAGGATCTTATTGAACCATCAAACGGAGAGGAACTTATTGTGCCAGGTATGTCTGAACGACTGGTAGAAATGATTAACCGTGCTGATGCTTTTATTGCTTTGCCAGGTGGCTTGGGCACATTGGAGGAAATTTTTATAGTGCTATCTTGGGCGAACCTGAACATACACCAGAAACCAATTGGGCTGTTTAACATTGATGGATTTTATGATTTTCTTTGTGTGTTTCTTGATGATGCTCGGAGAAATGGGTTCGTGTCAAAACCTTTAAAAGAACTCCTCTTTACTGCCAGAACTGCTCCGGATCTAATTGACCAAATCTTAACCTATGAACCACAAATTGACCATATCATTTCAAAGATAAATTGGTCCGAAGACGATCGTGGTAAGAGGCGTCGGATCAATCTGGATCTTAACCTTTAATTTCCTGTAAAATTTCAGCTAACCAGGTATTATCTTCTAAACTCTTCTTCTACTGTTTAAGACATTGGGGACAATGTCTCATTTAGGTTTGAGGGAGGGAATTAGTTGATCAGAACCTTTTTTTAGTTTGTGTGTTGTTGTTGTTGTTTTTTTTTTATTCCAAATTTTTTCGAAAAATACAAAAAAAATTACAAAAATATTTTGTGTTTTTATTTTGACTAAAAAGGTGAAATTGGTAAGAGATAGCTGAGTAAGGAGTTTCCACTCCTGAGACGTATCTCAACCCTATTTCGGAACAAGTTAATTTTTGTTTATTTCATTTTAAATTATTTAATTTGTGAATTCTCCATAAAACTGACTAAAATGGATCTTCATATGCTCAGTTAGCAGATATTATCAACATACATAGTAACATACGGACATGAGCTAAAATTGAGAAGTTTGTAATATTCAGTGCTGTAGTTTAATTGGAGGATGCATCTCAATAAGTGATAAAAAAAACGTCTGAGATCTGAGTTATTAAGTCTGTAAGGGTGTTTTAACACCTAGTGCCCTAAAACCAACTGGTTTGGGAGTCACTGGCCCAAAGCTCGCTACATGGATCAAAGATGCTGCAAAAATATATATATCTGAAGTCTGAGTAATTAAGTCCGTAGGGGTGTCTTAACACCTAGTGCCCTAAAGCCAACTGGTTTGGGAGTCACCGACCCAACACTCACTACATAGATGGAAGATATTGTATATATAAAAAAAAATCAAAGAAAAAAATCAGAAAAATAAGAAAAATTATTCCATTGCTGCAAAAGGTGTGAATTCTGATAAAACTTTAAGACAAAAATATTACTCTCTTATCAACTGCATTTGTGACTGTTGTGGTAAAAAATGAGTTGATTAATATTTTGTCGGCTGTGCATATGGAGAATGGTAAATATAATCGGAGAATTTACTTATTCAGTAATTTAGAAAGAAATAAAACAACTAGTAACTTGGAGTAGAAGTTTCACATGATTAGTCACTAACTTCTTTATTCTCTTTTCTCTTGTCTTTTTACTTTTGTGTGCATTAGTTTTATTATCTTTTTACTTTTGTAAAACGTTTGTGGGTATCGTTGCTGTAAGCCCTCACGAGACTATAACTCGTCCAGTAGGGACACCTAGGGGTTTAAAGGCTTGTTGCATATGCTAAATGCAACCGTGATCCCTACGAAAGTGGCTTAGTTTAATTTTAATTGTTTCTTGTATTTTATTTTGTTGTTTTGCTTGAGGACTATCAAAATGTTAGGTTTGGGGGTGTGATGAGCAGAAAATATATCAATATTTATCGACCCTTTTACTTAATATTTTGTTTAGTTTCTAGGTTTGATGAACGTTTTGATGTGTTTTGGTTTATTTTGCAGATAAAATAATATTGGGACACAATGAAATCATTTAGGACGAAATTTGGGTCAAATAAGGCAAAAATTGGACTTGACATATTAATTTTGGAGATTGGAAACTTGAAGGGCGTTTTTAAGAAGTGCAGTTTTGGAAATTCCAATTTTATGCATCTGTCGTATTTTGGGCATAACATTTTACTCCGATATAGGATTAAGCTAATTCAAGTTCCAGATTAAAGAAGACTCAAAGATCTACAACTTTGAAAGACAAAATAATTTCGAATTCTGAAGATTTCATGCCCGAAATTGATGAACCACCAGAAGAAGTGTGTTGTGTGTAATTATTATAGTCACTTTCAATCATTTTCAAAGCAAAAAATAAATTAATAAATAAATAATAAAATTATCAAATCACCACCAAACATGATAAGCAATTAGTGGAGTAATTAATAATGGATTTGGTAGAGCAATTAGTGGAGCAATTAGTGAGCAATTAATAATGGATTTGGTGGATGATTTGATGGAGGCAAAATTTTGCCTATAAATACCAAGTCATTTCATTTGTAAATTCATACTTTCTTCTAAGGAATTCCTTAAGAATACTAAGAAGATTGTATCTTGTTTGTTTATTTACAGCTTTCAGTAATTAATTTCCGCTTTCACACTTTCTTTTCTTTACTTTTCGTTTTTACTTTCCGCAATTTACTTTTACGCACAATACTTTTCTTTCTTTAATTTTAGTTTTTTACTTTTCAGTAATGAGGAGGTAACTCCCCTTTGCTGGGGTAAAAGGTAAAACTTTTATTACTAATATTTAGATTAATCTCCCTTAATTATAATATATAAACTAGTTAAAACATGACTTAACGAGGATACCGCCATATTGGTCGGTTGGTAATTATTTAAATTGGTTTTAACCTGACTAACTGGATACCGCCTGATTGGTCGGTTGGTAATTAATTATTAATTTGACTTAATCTGGATACCGCCTATATGGCTTGTTGGTAATTATCATGAAAAGTTAATATATTATATTAAGGGAGATATCTAAAATAGAAGTAATAAAAGTGGATCCTTTTACCTCAGTATTTCTTTATTGTACTTTTACTTTATTTACTTTTCACAATTTACTTTCAGCATTTACTTTTCAGCAATTTACTTTCAGCATTTACTTTTCAGTAATTTACTTTCAGCATTTACTTTTCAGTATTAATTTCAGCATTTACTTTCCATCATTTACTTTTCAGCAATTTACTTTTCAGCATTTTACATTATGTCTTTTATTTTATTTAAGTTTTTACTAGCCCTAGTTATGTGTCGTAACAAGTTAGTTATCCAGGGTTGTGATGAATTCTAATATCACCGGTTTATAATGGGTTATTTTATAGTTTGGGTAATTTAAAGGTTTACTTATTAAGTCTTAAGCTTAATGCTTCTTGTTGTTTGATCACCAATAAGATTGATGTGGTAAATCTAAAATAAAATTTTAGGTTTCAGCCTTAGACTTAATAGCCCACGATCTTCCTTGAGGATAGATAACCCTTTAATAGATTTCCTTACAGGATAGACATATACCTGTCGGGCGGGGGTAGCCATAATTGGAACTTAAACTTAATGAATCCAGGTAATTTGGTTGACATAGACATATGGTTCAATTGGGTTAAACTAGGTATTTGCGTCTGACCATCGACAAAGGCTTTCGCATAATTTCGTGTTTCAGGTTAGTAAACCGATTTATTACACAAACATAAAATAATCACTTCATCTTTTAAAAGATATTAGAAAGATTCACAACTCTAGATCTTTGAGTCTTTTGTTATTTTCCTTAGTATTTTCTTTTGTTTATTTATTTATTTTAATTAAGGAAAACCACATTCAACCAACCATCAAACAATCATTCTCTTCCCCCTATAATTAGATACCTGTAAATAAATAGTATCAATAATTAATAACAACAATAGGAATTAAGTCCTCATGGGATCGATATTTTTATACTACTTGAACGATACCTGCGCTTGCGTTATACGTGTGTGTTGGTTTAAAAGAGTTATTAAATAATATGCAAATATAAAATGAACTTGTGATATTTAAAAGAGTATGGATTATGGAAATTGACACCAATGATTTATAGTGATTCAGCCAACAATGCCTACGTTCACTCCTCCAAGTCGTGTTTGAGGCTTTCCACTATGTCAAAGTGATTCCACATATTACATCGTGAGTTTTTTGTGGCTCACTCACAATCAAGAGTTTTATCCTTAGGTTCATCCCAAACCTTTACACAAGAGTTTTATCCTTAGGTTCACACTTAAACCTTTACAATGAGTTTTATCTTTAGGCTCACTCACAAACCTTTGCAATAAATCACTGTAGGCACTGCATTTTTGCATATAAGTCCCGATGATGAGTCTCACATGGAGACACTACCTTTTTAAGTTGTGGAAGTCGCGGGAAACGGACGTCGGAAGGGAAAAGTAAGAAATTGATATCTTGTTGGACTAAATTCGTTTGCTTAGCTGTGGGTTCGCTCGTTGGACCTCTGTTTTAAAATTCATCCTCAGCCCAAACCCCCTCAAGCCACACACCAAGCCCACCAAAAAGAACCAAACCCACGCCCAAAGGATCTAATTCACGCCCATCACCCTTCCAAAATAACCAATTCACATATTAAACACATGTTGAAATTAAATAAATCACCTTCCCGAATTAAAAGAATCAAATCAAATCATGTAAATCACATTCCTAATTAAATTAAATCACATTCCTAAACTAAATCAAATCAAATAAATCAAATTACCTTCCTAATTTGGAGAGATTATTTCCTTATGACACACAAATTAAACATCCTCTCATAATTACACAATATTATTTCCCTATTCACAATAGGATAACCCCAACCCTTGCCTATAAAAAAATTATAAACCAACCCTTCACACCCCTGGCTCATTCTAAAAAAAAAAAAAACACATCAAATAATGTGATTTATTTAATTTCAACATGTGTTTAAAGCAAAACCAGAGAGTTTACTAAATCTTCTTTATCATACACGTTCATAATCAAAGCTCATACACTACACCTTCATTATCATTTGTAGTGAGCTTAGTTTACTTGAATTAAAAACTCACAAATTTAATCTTCTTATTTTTTGTGAGTACTCAAGTGTGTTATAAACTTTCATATTCAAACACTTGAGGTAGGAAAATTTCATTTTGAGTGGGTATACTTAAAAGGATGATTGTAGGACACAGAAATCAGCGACACTATTCTAGGCTCGCGGCCTAGTCGGGAGTACGGAGTAGCTCACAGGAGACTAAATCGGAGAAACCCAGTGTGAACTGGGAAATGATTTAAGGCCGCACTCACCCCTCGCAAGGGAAGACCTCAAACCGTTGGGGTTCAGAATGGTCCCTTACTTATGCCACTTGTAATGAAACGATTTGTGCAAAAATTAACCAAGTCTACATAACATTCATACGCAAAAATAACCTACTTCTAAGTTCACGTGCATGAAAATAAAACCTATATCTATGTTTGCATGCATAAAAGTAAGTCGTCATAACGGCAAACACACAATAACACACAATAATCTCATTAACATATTTAATTATCAAACGCGAAAAATAAATAACAACCTAAAAATAAACATAAATTAAATTCCTAATGCAAAAGAAATAACTAATCATGCTCGGAAATAACCAACTAAATCATACATAAAAAATAACATACTAAACGACTACATCATGCTTATACATAAGATTGGATGAAACAAAATATTTGTGTCTCTCAAGTGGTATACGGAGTTGTTTCCCAAGTACAAACCGCACTACCGTCCATTTGGATTCGGCTACAGAATTTACGTCTGAGTTTCCATCCGATATTCCGCAAGTGAGAACACATATTCCATTCATCCGAAGGTCATATCATACACCAATCAACAATACTCATGCAAAGTAAAATAAGAAAATAAATAAAAAATAAAGGAGAATGAATAAAAAAGGGTGCCATCAGGTCTAACCTCTTAAGTCGTCTCTTGGAAGTGCGTTACACGGTTGTCGAAAGGGTTGATGCTCCGTAACTTTTTCAATTTACTAGTTCATTGTTTTCCTTTGTTGCCACGCTATTTTGGGCTGCTGTTTCCTCTGTTTTTGTTGCTATTTTCTGGTCACTATTTTTGCGGTAATTGGGGAATGTTTTGGCTTACTGTTTGGCGGTATTTGGGCTGTGTTTTAGGGTAGTTTTCGGTGATATAAAGTGTAGTTTCTGGGCAATTTTTGGGCAGTATTAGGGGGGCTGGTTCACAGCCTTGGTGTGCACGTGCGGAGAAGGGACGTGATGGTTAACGTGGCTGTGTTTGGCAGGTTAGGGCTATTGAGTTTGTGGTTGTTTATTTTTGGTTGTTGATTCATATGGCTAAGGATGGCTTATTGTTGCTGTGAGTACGTGGAGAGAGGAGAGAGGGACACAAGGGCTGCTAGTGGTTTTGGCGTGAGGCTTTGTGATTCGTCCTAGTGTGGTTCATGTAATTATGCTCGGCATGTGAGGCTAAGGTTTATTGTTTGTTTGTGGCGTGGAGCTGGGTTGGTGAGGAGTTTATTGGCTGTGTATTTGTGGTCGATGTGGGAGTTGAGTTTAACTTGTGTGTATGAGGGGTGTAATCGGTGGAGGGCCTTGAGCCGAGAGTGTGGCTGTTTGCCTTGTGGCTATGCGAGAGAGGGAAGATGGGCGTGAGGGGTTGGTTTGTTGGTTTTAGTTCAAAGTGAGGGTTGGTTGCTGGTCGTTACTGGAGAGAGGGCAGAGAGAAGGAGTGGCGTGAGGATTAGGGTTTAATGGTTCTTTTTGTTGTCGTTGGTTTGTACCTTGATGAGAGGCGTGCGATGGCTGATGAGGGATTATGGTTTTCTTGTGTTTTTGCAGAGAGAGAGAGCCGTGGGGTGATAGAGATGATGCCGAGGGTTTAGGGTTTATTTGATGTGTTTTTTTTTTGAGAATGAGCCAGAGGTATGAAGGGTTGGTTTATGCTTCTTTTTATAGGCAATGGTTGGGGTTATCCTATTGTGAATAGGGAAAGAATATTGTGTAATTATGAGAGGATGTTTAATTTGTGTGTCATAAGGAAAGAATCTCTCCAAATTAGGAAGGTAATTTGATTTGATTTGATTTATTTGATTTGATTTGATTTAGTTTAGGAATGTGATTTAATTTAATTAGGAATGTGATTTATATAATTTGATTTAATTTTTTTAATTCGGGAAGGTGATTTATTTAATTTCAACATGTGTTTAATGTGTGAATTGGTTATTTTGGAAGGGTGATGGGCGTGAATTAGGTCCTTTGGGCGTGGGTTTGGTTCTTTTTGGTGGGCTTGGTGTGTGGCTTGGTGGTGTGTGGGTTTGGTGTGTGGCTTGCGGGGGTCTGGGCTGAGGATGAATTTTAAAACAGAGGTCCAACGAGCGAACCCACAGCTAAGCAAACGAATTTAGTCCAACAAGATATCAATTTTTGACTTTTCCCTTCCGACGTCCGTTTCCCGCGACTTCCACAACTTAAAGAGGTAGTGTCTCCATGTGAGACTCATCATCGGGACTTATATGCAAAAATGCAGTGCCTACAGTCGCCCCCACTTCGATGGGACTTGTGTAGTGTGTGACAGTGACAATCCTATCAAAGTTATGCCATGCATTTTTACTTACCTAGCTCGCCAGCTGCTGCTTGACTTGCCTGTTGCTCTGAGATGTTTCAAGCTGAGTTGATCTAGTGGTGAGGTGCTGCGACCCCTGAGGTTCATCCCTGCAAGATGCTGTGATCTCTAGGTATCACTACCGAACTGAACTGATGAGAGTTGGTCCATTTCCGAACCGTTACTGAGTTGAGATTGTGGTCCATTTCCGAACCGTGCTCCATTTTCTAGCGCCATTTTCGGCTTGCTAAACCTCATTTTGAGCCGTCGCTGATGTGATGGTGGTTCATTTTTGAACTGTGCTCCATTATTGGAGCGCCATTTTCGGCATGCTAAACCTCATTTTGAGGCGTCGCTGATGTGATTGTTGTCCATTTTCGAACTGTGCTCCATTTTTGGAGCGCCATTTTTCGCATGTTAAACCTCATTTTGAGGAATCGCTGATGTGATGGTGGTCCATTTTTGAACTGTGCTCCATTTTTGGAGCGCCATTTTTGGCATGTTAAACCTCATTTTGAGGCGTCGCTGATGTGATGGTGGTCCATTTTTGAACTGTGCTCCATTTTTGGAGCGCATTTTCGGCATGCTAAACCTCATTTTGAGGCTTCGCTGATGTGATGGTTGTCCATTTTCGAACTGTGCTCCATTTTTGGAGCGCCATTTTCGGCATGCTAAACCTTATTTTGAGCCGTCACTGATGTGATGGTGGTCATTTTTGAACTGTGCTCCATTATTGGAGCGCCATTTTCGGCATGCTAAACCTCATTTTGAGGCGTCGCTGATGTGATTATTGTCCATTTTCGAACTGTGCTCCATTTTTGGAGCGCCATTTTTGGCATGTTAAACCTCATTTTGAGGCGTCGCTGATGTGATGGTGGTCCATTTTTGAACTGTGCTCCATTTTTGGAGCGCCATTTTCGGCATGCTAAACCTCATTTTGAGGCTTCGCTGATGTGATGGTTGTCCATTTTCGAACTGTGCTCCATTTTTGGAGCGCCATTTTCGGCATGCTAAACCTTATTTTGAGCCGTCACTGATGTGATGGTGGTTCATTTTTGAACTGTGCTCCATTATTGGAGCGCCATTTTCGGCATGCTAAACCTCATTTTGAGGCGTCGCTGATGTGATTATTGTCCATTTTCGAACTGTGCTCCATTTTTGGAGCGCCATTTTTGGCATGTTAAACCTCATTTTGAGGCGTCGCTGATGTGATGGTGGTCCATTTTTGAACTGTGCTCCATTTTTGGAGCGCCATTTTCGGCATGCTAAACCTCATTTTCAGGCGTCGTTGATGTGATGGTTGTCCATTTTCGAACTGTGCTCCATTTTTAGAGCGCCATTTTCGGCATGCTAAACCTCATTTTGAGGCCTCGCTGATGGTTGTCCATTTCCGGACCATGCTCCATTTTCGAAGTGCCATTTTCGGCGTCTGATGTGATAGTTGTCCATTTCCGGACCGTGCTCCATTTTTGGAGTGCCATTTTCGGCGTCTGATGTGATAGTTGTCCATTTCCGGACTGTGCTCCATTTTCGGAGTGCCATTTTTGGCATCTGTTGTGATAGTGGTCCATTTCCGAGACTCCTAGTGTGTGTGGGCCGAGGCTCATTCGCAGCTTAATCCTTATGTAAACCAATTCGATGATTTTGTCTCAGAGAATTGGATCAGTGGGTCTAACCAACCGAGATGTCTCAATCATACTCTGTGATTAATTCCTCGTACTAAACATGATATGATTTTCTTCTTTTTTTCTTTCGTCTCTTTCTTCCTTTCTTTTCATTTTGAATTTTCTTTTTCTTTTTCTCTTTTTTTTCTCTTCTTTCTCTTTTTTCCGACACACCTACCCTTTAAGGTAGCATTTCTCCTCATGGTGGTCCTAATACTCGCCCACGGGTAGCTTCGCGCTTATCGGTTATAAGTGGTCTTATTTTTTCCTTTTCTTTTCAGAGACTTTTTTCTTTGTTTCCAACCATATCACATATTGTAGCATAAGTAAACCATGATGGACATCTAGGCAAACGGTCATTCAGTGATCCGCCATCTCTTCAACTAGTCATTTCGCCAACTACTCAGGCTTCTACTGCTAAGATCCCGTAATCAAGTGCTCACGAGTCTAGCTGAGATCAACTACTTAGAATAACGGATGAGGGCACATCTCGCACTTATCGTTTCTAAGGTTTCACCCTATAGCAAACAATTTCATCACCGGACATATGCTTAGCCATCAATGACTTCTCTCTCTCCCTTTTTTTTTCACTTCACTGGAATTATTCAACCGCTAATAATGTGGGCTTCGCCCCCTGGGATTCATTCTCAAAAACTGCTAGTAGCGCGGGCCTCAACCCTGAGTGTTCATTCCCAAAACTGATGATTATGTTGGGCCTCAACCCTGGGGATCCATTTCTGAAAATTGTTGATACTGTTTTGTTGCTCTCAGCTTGTTTGTATTTTGCCGCTTTTCCTTCTTTTCTTCGAGACTTGTGAACACAAACAAAACAACAGAATAAAAACACGTGCATGCGATGTGTATGTATGCATGTGGAGGTACTCTCTGTTACTGATGGGTTAGACCCTCATTGTGCTCCTTGGCACATGTGCCTACGCATGTCTCTGATCGCCCCTTGGGTTTGCTTATAGTTTCCTCCTGCCGGTTCTCTTCTGGTGATTGTATAGTTCTTTTTTTTCTGAAACCTGCAAACACAGAACCAACACAAAAATTACAAGTACGTTATGTGTATGCATGCATGCATAGATGAATTTCCTATCCCGTAGGTTAGGTCTTCTACCAGTTCTCCCAGTAACTGCTATGTCTCTTCTTCCTTAGGCGAAATATTGCTTTAGTCTGTCCACGTTGATTGGCTCGGCGAACTTGTTCCCTTCTAAGTCTGACAATCTCACTGCCCCGTTTCCTATTACCTTCTTGACTACGTATGACCCTTCCCAGTTAGGTCTGAACTTTCCTCTCGGGTCCATCGTTAACGGCTTTGACTGCTTAAATACCAGATCCACCTCTCTAATCTTAGTAGGACGCACCTTTTGTTGAATGCCCGGGCCAATCTCTTATGGTATAACTGCATATGATGTCAGGACTTCATTCTCTTCTTATCGAGCAATACCAACTGTTCAAATCTCTACGAGGCCCATTCTTGTTCAGGTAACTCTATTTATGCTAATATCCTCATGGACTGTATCTCAACTTCCACCGGTAGTACTGTTTCTATTGCCTTTCGAGCTTCTTCTTTTCTTAAACACTTCAGCTGAATGCCATTCGCTTGTCTTTTATATAGTTCTCCCTTCAAACACACATATTGAGAAGCCACTTCTGAATGGCTATCTTGTCTTTTCTGCTTGCTTCTTTCGGGAATTCCCCGTGTTCTAAGTATCGCTGAATATCATAGTACCAGGGTTGAATGCTTTTGTCAAATATACTCACGTCGTGCAGATTGAAAGGAATGGACTCAGGCAGGTAAGTGAAATGAACATCTTTATTATTATTAAGGAAAAGATTAGAACAAGTAGACGAAGTCAATGTCCTTATTATTAATAAATGCTGGATCGCATTTGAATAAGATCAGGGAAACAAACATCTTCATAATTTGCAACTTCGTCTTCCCCCGTCTTCTTGCTTCCTTCGACCATCAGATTCTCCAAGTGCAGTAGTTCATTTTCCCATTTACTTCCCCTTTTTGCAACCTCCTTCTCGTCACTGTCCGAGAAGTTTTCCCAGAAATTCCCCCTCTGCTCTATTTCACCCTTACCACTGCTGTCCCATATCCCCATGCGAGAAGTTTGGTGGTTATGAGTTTGGAGGACAAGGTTTTCAGGTAGGACGGATTTGATCATGTGGGTGGGTGGATGTTTTCTGTGCGTGTTGAGTTGCTCTTTTTCTGGGTCGGGTATTTGACCGGCGCAAACACACAAATATAACGCATGCATACGTATCGTTCAAGTAGTATAAAATGTATCGATCCCATGAGGACTTAATACCTAAGCTATTAATTTTATGAGGTCAAATGATTACTAGTATCTAACAGGTTATTTGATTGATTTGAAATTAATTTTAATTTATTTCAGTTGTACCATTCTCTCTCATTTCTTTAATGTAAATAAGGAGTTTCTCTCTCTAGTTTCTTTTAATTTAAGTTTTGTAAATAATTTTAATTACTTTTTTTAATAATAGTGTTTTATTTTCTTTACTTTTTACAGTTTTTACTATTTACCATGAAGAGGTAACTTCCCTATGCTAAGGTGAAATGTAATTCTTTTACTATTACTATTTAGATTAATCTCCCTTAAAAATAATATATTCAATATTTAAATTTGACTTAAAAAGGATACTGCCATATTGGTCGGTTGGTAATTCATTTTAATCTGGTTTAAACCTGACTAATCAAGGATACCGCCAGATTGGTCGGTTGGTAATTTAATTTTGAGACATTGTCCCCAATGTCTTAAACAGTAGAAGAAGAGTTTAGAAGATAATATCTGGTTAACTGAAATTCTACAGGAAATTAAAGGTTAAGATCCAGATTAACACGACGCCTCTTACCACGATCGTCCTCGGACCAATTTATCTTTGAAAGGATATGGTCAACTTGTGGTTCATAGGCTAAGAGTTGGTCTATTAGATCAGGAGCAGTTCTGGCAGTAAAGAGGAGTTCTTTTAAAGGTTTTGACACGAACCCATTTCTCCGGGCATCATCAAGAAACGCACAAAGAAAATCATAAAATCCATCAACGTTAAACATCCCAATTGGTTTCTAGTGTATGTTCAGGTTCGCCCAAGATAATACTATAAAAATTTCCTCCAATGTACCCAAGCCACATGGCAAACCAATAAAAGCATCAGCATTGTTAATCATTTCTACCAGTCGTTCAGACATACCTGGCACGATCAATTCCTCTCCGTTTGATGATTCAATAAGATTTGCTTCTGCCAAGGGTTTTGGGATGATTCCCAAAACATGTCTGCCTCATTTCTGTACGGCCTTTGAAACGATCCCCATTAGTCCAAGATTGCATCTGCCATATACTAAGTGCATATTCCTTGCAGCTAAGACTCGACCTAATTCCTGTGCTGCCTCTACGTATTGTGGTTTAGTACCAACACTACTACCGCAAAACACACAGATGTTTTCAACTCGTCTTCTTGAAGTGGCTTCCATGTTTTACTCTGGATGTCTTCAAAAGTGCAATGATGAGTTGAATTTATAACACCTAAAAAGAGTGAGTAAAATAATAGCACTAGTACCTGCCAAATGACAATTATTAGTTAATAGTAAAATAAATCGTGGTAGTAAAAAAGGTCTGGATCCTGTCGGAGAAAATAAAAGAAAACAACAAAACAAATCACAATTATTAGGAAAAGACAAAGAGATATAATATTTACAAAAATTTACAGCTTGATTGACGTCTATGCGTCAGTGACAAGCTTCCCATCCAATTTTCTTATAAATTGGCAAACAGGGTCTTTTTTAGTCAGATTCCCAAGACTTAACTGTTGTCTTTCTTTTCGAAATTGTGTATGTAATTTGCAAAAGGCTATGTGAACATATCCCCTGGGATGCATCTCAAGAGTCGAAGATATATCATCTAAAGACTCCTTACTCAAGCCTTCCCTAATGAATTTAATTTTTTCTTCACGATTATTAGACACCATTCCTCAAGAAAGACAACGAGTATTGCAATTCCAGGGTGCACATTTGTAACAAACACCCATTTGCTTAGCTCTACGTTTCTTTACATAGGTGCTTCTTCCAAAACCAGGCAGATGTGAAATAAAAGAGTCAGAAGACTCACCTGCCAATCGGACTCGTACTTCAATTACCCAACGAATGTCATTAGGAACACCATGGATTGTCAGTAACCTCATTCGTTCCAAACGAGCTTTGTAAACTTTCATCAGAGATTTTTGAGGGAGAGAAGGAAATTGCTTGTGTAGATTTGCGAGAGCTTCTTCCATCCTGAAATGACTTAATCTGCAAAAACTAAACACACCAAATTAAATCACACCAAATCACAATATATACAAAAATTGCATGGGTTGCCTCCCTGCGAGCGCTAAGTTTAAAGTCGTCAGCTAGACGTGACTGCCTGAACGTTATGCTAGATCTGAAAGTGTGACACTTTCTTTTTGTCGCTCAAATGATTCTCCCCAGTAGTGCTTGACACGCTGACTATTGACTTTGAATGTGTTGTTGGTATTGGGATCCAGTAACTCAACCGCTCCATAAGGGAAAACCTGAGTGATCACAAATGGATCTGACCACCTAGATTTCAAATTTCCAGGGAAAAGTTTCAACCTCGAGTTGTACAACAACACTTGCTGCCTTGGTTCCAACTGTTTGTGCACTATTTTTCGGTCATGCCATTTTTTGGTATTTTTCTTGTAAAATTTGGCATTCTCATAAGCCTGTAGGCGAAATTCCTCCAATTCGTTGAGTTGGTGAAGTCTTTTCTCTCCTGCAGCTTGTGAATCAAAATTCAACTTCTTCACTGCCCAGTATGCCTTGTGCTCAAGCTCAACTGGCAGATGACACGCTTTCCCAAACACCAATCAATATGGGGACATACCAATGGGTGTCTTGTAAGCTGTCCGGTAGGCCCATAATGCATCATCTAGTTTTGTTGACCAGTCCCTCCTTGTTGATCCAACGGTTCTTTCTAGGATTCTTTTGATTTCCCTGTTTGAAACCTCAACCTGTCCATTTGACTGTGGATGGTAAGCTGTGGCAACCTTGTGAGTAACTCCGTATTTGGATAGGAGTGCATCGAAGTATTTGTTTCAGAAATGTGAGCCACCATCGCTGATGATTGCACGAGGTGTTCCGAACTGAGTAAAAATATTCCTTTAAAGGAATTTGATAACCACTTTTGAATCATTGGATGGCAGTGCAATTGCTTCGACCCATTTGGAGACGTAGTCTACAACAACCAAGATGTACAGGTTTCCGAAAGATGGAACAAAGGGTCCCATGAAATCTATACCCCACACATCGAATATTTCCACTTCTAGAATGTTTTGCAACGGTCCTTCGTTTCTCCTGGAAATATTTCTCGTTCTCTGGCACCTGTCATATTGAAAAGCAAAAAGATAAGCATCTTTAAAAAGAGTGGGCCAGAGCAAACCTGATTGAAGGACTTTGGCTGCAGTTTTGTTTCCACTGAAGTGTCCGCCATATGGTGATGAATGACAGAGCTGCAGAACACCGCTGACCTCATTCTGTGGAACACATCGTCTCAATAATTGATCAGCACACCGTTTGAACAGGTACGGCTCATCCCAGACATAATGCTTGACTTCTATGAAGAACTTCTTCCGTTGCTGAGTTGTCCATTCCAACGACCATTTTCCTGACACAGTCAGCATACCAAGGGACTTCCTGTTGTTTCATGGAAAATAGCTGTTCATCTGGAAAAGTTTCTTTGATTAACAGATATTTGTCAGCTGTTTCTCCATTCTCGAGCCTCGATAGATGATCTTCCATTGATTCCTGTCCCTTTCCTGTCTCGAATCTCCATGTCAAATTCTTGTAGAAGAAGTATCCAACAGATCAATCTGGGTTTGGCATCTTTCTTCATGATCAGATATTTGATTGCGGAATGATCTGTGTAGACCACCACTTTGGGACCCAACAAATAAGAGCGGAATTTGTCAAAGCGAACACAACAGCAAGCAACTCATTTTCAGTGGTTGTGTAGTTGAGTTGAGCTTCATTCAGAGTTCTGCTGGAGTAGTAAATGGTGTGGAAAATCTTTGCTTTGCGTTGTCCCAAAACTACTCCTACAGCAAAATCACTAGCATCGCACATTACCTCAAATGGAAAGGTTCAGTCTGGTGCTACTATGATGGGGGCAGAGACCAGCTTCTGTTTTAAGATCTCAAAAGCTTCCTGGCATTCTTTGGTGAAGTTGAAAGGCACATCTTTCTCAAGAAGATTGCAAAGAGGTTTTGCAATTTTGGAAAAGTCTTTGATAAATCTCCTGTAAAAACCTGCATGTCCAAGAAAACTTCGAATATCTTTAACTGATGTTGGTGGAGGTAGTTTTTCAATTGTCTCTATCTTTGATTTGTCTACCTCAATCCCCTTTTGTGAGATCCGATGTCCAAGAACAATGCCTTCCTGCACCATGAAGTGGCATTTCTCCCAGTTAAGTATCAGGTTTGTATCTTCGCACCTTTGTAACACATGTTCCAAATTTTGCAAACAATGGTCAAAAGAATCTCCAAACACAGAAAAGTCATCCATAAAAACCTCCATACTCTGCTCCAACATGTCTGAGAATATGGCCATCATGCAACATTGGAATGTGGCAGGGGCATTACATAATCCAAATGACATCCTGAGAAAAAGCAAAAGTACCAAAGGGACATGTAAATGTGGTTTTCTCCTGATCTTCTTGTGTGATGGCAATCTGATTGTACCCTGAATATCCATCAAGAAAGCAATAGAATTCATGTCCCACCAATCTGTCTAACATCTGGTCAATGAATGGTAGCGGAAAATGGTCCTTCCTCGTGGGTTTTTTCAGCTTCTTGTAGTCCATGAATACTATCCATCCAGTCACCGTTCTTGTTTGGAATAGCTCGTTCTTTTCATTGGTAACCACAGTAATTCCTCCTTTCTTCGGCACACACTGCATAGGACTTACCCAACTGCTATCTGAGATGAGGTAAATGATGCCAGCATCTAACCATTTGATGATTTCTTTCTTCACGACTTCCTTCATGATTGGATTGAGTCTCCGTTGATATTCTGGGTTTGTACTCATCGTTCATCAGGATCTTGTGCATGCAAAATGATGGACTAATGCCTCGAATGTCTGCGATAGTCCAGCCAATGGCTTTCTTGTGCTCTCGTAACACTCTCAGTAGCTTTTCTTCCTGCTCCAATGTTAGTGAAGAAGAAATAATAACAGGTAATTCAGAAGAGTTTCCAAGAAATACATACCTGAGATGACTCGGAAGTAACTTCAGCTCCAACTGTGGTGGTTCTTCAATCGAAGGCTTGATTCGATCTTTTTTTGGCAGTTCCAAGCTTTCAACTGGTGGTGTTGCTTTGAATCAGAATGGTTTGTCAAGGTAGTTGATACATTCCAGGATTTCAGCATCTAGCTCGCTGTCAGTCATGTTGGTGATGTAAGCTTCAAGTGTATCTGTGGGATTTGGCTCAGTATTTTGAACGTTACTATCAACAACATCAACTCTGAAGTATTCTTCTTCCTTTTCATCGCTCGGGAATTTCATGGCTTTGAAAACATTAAAGGTCACTTCTTGGTCCTGCACTTTCATGGTCAGTTCTCCTTTTTGCACATCAATCACAGTTTTACCTGTAGCCAAGAATGGTCTCCCAAGAATGATAGGTATTTCTTTGTCTTCTTCCATGTCAAGGATGATGAAATCTGTGGGGAGAATTAGTTTGTCTACTTTGACCAGCACATCTTCAACAATACCTCTTGGAAATGCGAGTGTTCGATCAGCAAGTTGCAATGAAACTGAGGTAGGCATTTCTTCTCCAATCTGCAGTTTCCTGTATAGAAAAAGGCATCAAATTAACATTGTCTCCTAAATTACATAAAGCCTTACCGATGTAATGTTCTCCAATGGTGCATGGGACAGTGAAACTGCCAGGATCTTTCAACTTCGGGGGAAGTTTCCTCTGAATGATGGCGCTGCATTCTTCCGTTAATGCTATTGTTTCGTAGTCTCCCAATCTCCATTTTCGTGAAAGAATTTCTTTCATGAATTTGACATAACTGGGCATTTCTTCCAAGGCTTCTGCAAATGGGATGTTGATGTGCAGCTTTTTGAAAACCTCCAGGAATCAAGCAAACTGCTTATCCAGTTTGTTTTTCTGAAGACGCTGAGGAAAAGGTGGAGGTGGAGTGATTTGTTCTTTTTCCTTTGCTTCTTTTTCCTCCATATGTTGCTCTGCTTCTTTTGGAACATCTTCAATGGTTGCCTTGATTCCAACATCTTTGTTGATTTTAGTACCACTTTTCAAGGTGATGGCTTGACATTGCTCCTTCCCTCGGTTCCTTGGATTTGGTTCTGTATTGCTGGGAAGATTTCCTGGTGGTCTGTAACTCTGAGCATTGGCCAGTTGTCCAATCTGATTCCCCAATGCTTTGCTAGAAGCAGATTGGCTTTGAAATATAGCATCATATGCTGCTTGTTGCTTTTTGAACATCTCTGCAATCCATTCTTTCATTTCTGGTTCTTTTTCAAACTCCTAGCTTTTGTTCTGTTGCTGGAATCCAGGTGGTGGATAGTTCTTTTGCCCCGAATTATTGCTCCATGAGAAATTAAGATGATTTCTCCACCATGGGTTGTAGGTGTTGGAATATAGATTGTTCCCATATCTATTGAAATTGTTGACATAATTCACCGTCTCTTCAAGTTGGTTTAGTTCTGGTGCTTCTCCATATGGTGAACTTGTGGATCCAGTGGTAAGAGTCTCCATGAATTTGCATATCTGATCTAGTTTGGCGTTGACTGCTGTATTGGTTCCAATTTCATAAATTCCTGCAATTCTTTGGATCATGCTCCTTTCTGTTGGCCACAAGGAATTGTTGTTGGCCATTTCTTCGATTAGTTCCCAGGCTTGATCTTCTCATTTCGCCATTAAAGCTCCTCCAGCAGCAGCATCGATTGTGGTTCTCATTATTCTAGAAAGTCCATTATAGAATGTTTGGACTTGAAGCCATTTTGGAATATCATGGTGAGGACATTTCCGGAGCAAATCTTTGCACCTTTCCCAATCTTCGTAGAGAGTTTCTGATTCCTGTTGTACAAAGGATGTGATGTCATTCCTCAGCTTTCTAGTTCTGGCTGGTGGAAAGTAATTTGCAAGAAATTTGGTGGCTAAAGTGTTCCGAGTTGTGATGGAACCTGCTGGTAGTGAATGTAGCCAAGCTTTAGCTCTGTCCTTCAAGGAATAAGGGAAAACACGCAATCTCATTGCTTCTTTAGCTTCTCGGTTGTAGTTAAAAATGCCGCAAACTTCCAGGAATTTGCTGATGTGGGCATTAGGATCTTCAGTTGCATTTCCCCCAAACTGCACTGACTGCTGAATCATCTGAATGCAAGTTTTGATGTCACCTGCATTTGTTGGTAATGGAGGAAGTACAATACAGGAAATGAGTCTGTCAACCACCGGAATGGTTCTGTCTCGAATGGGAATTGGTGGTGCAACCTCCAAAGGTTCAGGTTCCATGTTGACTAAAGCTTCTTGGCCTTCTCGCCTTTCCCTTCTCAACTGTCTGATGGTTCTTTCAATTTCCGGGTCAAGCGGTCGTAGTTCAAAGCTTCTGGTTCGTCTCATGAAGTTTCTGAGAACCTGAAACACAAGAAAACAAAAACAATAAGTAAAAAGAAAATTAGATACAAGTAAAGGTATCTAACCTTAAAACTAATAGTGAAAGATAAATAAATCCCTGACAACGGCGCCAAAAACTTGACCGGCGTAAACACACACGTATAACGCAAGCGTACGTATCGTTCAAGTAGTATAAAATGTATCGATCCCACGAGGACTTAATACCTAAGCTATTAATTTTATGAGGTCAAATGATTACTAGTATCTAACAGGTTGTTTGATTGATTTGAAATTGAGACGATTTTAAATTTAAAAACAAGTAAATAAATTGCTCGAAAGTAGGTTTTAAAAAAATTCAATATTAAAAACTACCTAGGGTTGTGATTTCTTCCAATATCATTTTAAAAATGAAGTGGTTATCTTAAAGTTGGGTAATATATTGATTTATTAACCTAGAACACTAAATTATGTAAAAGCCTCTTCCGATGGTCAATTACAAATACCTAGTATAATCCAATTGAACCATATGTCTATGTCAACCAAATTACCTAGATTCATTAAGATTAAGTTCTAATTTGGCTACCCCCGCCCGAAAAGTATATTCCTATCCTGTAAGGAAATCTATTAAAGGGTTATCTATCCTCAAGGAAGATCGTGGGCTATTGAGTCTAAGGTCTTAAACTTAAAATCCCTATGTCTAGTTCATTTTAAGTTTACCTAGTCAATTTTATTAGTGGCCAGTTAATAAAAAGCATTAAGATTAAGACTCAATAAATAAATCTTTATATTACCCAAACTATAATCTAACCCCTTATAAACCGGTGATATTAAATTTCATCAAAACCCTAGATAACTAACTTAGTTACAACTCATAGCTAGGGCTGGTAAAATAAAAGACATAAAATAAAAATGCCGAAAGTAAAAATACGGTAAAGTAAAAATTGAAAAGTAAAATAAAATATAATGAAATGCTAAGGTAAAAGGAATTACTTTTACTATTTACTATTTTAGATATCTCCCATAAAATAATATATAAACTTGTGATAATATTACCAACCAGCCATATAGGCGGTAACCTGATTAAGTCAAATTAAGTCCAACCAACCATTAAGGCGGTAATATTTGTCCATAATCCAGCCATAAAGGCGGAACCAAAATAAACCAGCCATAAAGGCGGAACCAAAATTAAATTACCAACTGACCAATCTGGCGGTATCATTGATTAGTCAGGTTTAAACTAGATTAAAATGAATTACCAACCGACACTATGGCGGTATCCTTTTTAAGTCAAATTTTAAATAGTGAATATATTATTTTTAAGGGAGATTAATCTAAATAGTAATAGTAAAAGAATTACCTTTCACCTTAGCAAGGGGAAGTTACCTCCTCATGGTAAATAGTAAAACCTGTAAAAAGTAAAGAAAATAAAACACTATTATTACAAAAAGTAATTAAAATTAATTACAAAACTTAAATTAAAAGAAACTAGAGAGAGAAACTCCTTTTTTACATCAAAAAAATGAGAGAGAATGGTACAACTGAAACTAAAATCTCGAGCTCAATTTATAGACCCTGGTAGGCATCCAGCGTCGTGACGCCAAGGCCTTTGGCGTCGCGACGCCAGCTTCTTTTGGCGTGGCTTGCTAAGAGCTTGACACGTGGCAATTCGGATAAGAGATAAGGTGACACGTGGCGAGGCGGCTAACAACTCAATTATTATGCTGACGTGGCGATAGCGACTGTCGGCACCATAGGATTGCGACACGTGGCACTTCATGATTGGCTGATGATGACATGGCGGTGAGGTGGCATGTTGACTTGGTCAACTAATGATATGGATGCTGACATGGAGTGACACGTGGCACTCGTGGTAATGGTGATTGTCGGCACCGTAGGATGATGACACGTGGCACGGCGCACCTTAGCAAAGTCAAACTTCTCAAATTTTGACCCGTTGACCCGGCGCACATTAGCATGACTTGGTGCACGTTAGGCGTCGTGACGCTGAGGGCTTGCGCGTCGCGACGCGCCCAAATTACCAAAATGCCCATTTTTCCAATTTTCACTGTTTTGCTCCAAATCACCTCCAGAATGTCCTGAAACTTTATTTATCTACAAAATAACACAAAACACATCAAAATATTCACAAAACTCAAGAAACTATACAAGATATTAGGTTAAATGAGTGGGAAATAGTGATAGTTTTACCACTCATCATTATTTTCTGGGAATCAATGAGGTCTTGGATCTCATGCCTAAGGCGGGTACAGTTGTCAGTTTTGTGGCCTTTTTGCTGATGGAGGTAACCGTAAAGGTTCAGGTTAAGGTAGCGTGGCACAAGGTTTGGAAGTGGTTTAGGCTCTAAGGGATTTAGGAGTCCTTGCCTTTTCAGCTCTTCAAACACCTCTCACAAAGGTCTACCAAGATTGGAGAATCGATTATTTCTTATAGGGGCAACCTCAGAGGGAGTGGGCTTGGTCCTTGAAGGTTCCCCAATGGTCTTTTCATTCTGGTTGCACAACTTTCTATTATTGGCTATATGGGGTACGGTCAAACTGGCCACAGCATTGGCAAAACTTGCAACTGCTCATTAATTTTGGTTACTTTGGTCTCCAATTGACCCAGGTGGGATCCCTCGTTGACTGACTCGCTCATGTTTCCTGACGGTCTTTTGACAGGTCTCTTCCTTCTTTCCTAACCCAACGGGTATCTATGATAGCTTTTAGACACAATGGTTAACATGATGCGTGTATGCATGAGGTGCATGAGATGCGTGCGATGTATGGAATATATAAGTCGGCCCATTGTCATTTTAAAGCATTCAATCATACTATTGCGAGGTGCAAACTTGTCCCGGTTGAAAAGGCCCAACAGATTTACACTTTTGCGATAACATGGCTAAATGACTCCAAATGATAAGAGGCCCAAACACAAAATGGCCCATCGGCATTTCAGAAACTTTTGGCCCAATTGTCAAAGGACACGAACTCGTCTCAGTTTAAATGGCCCAACAATTTCACATCTATTGACAAGAAGTCCTACTGAATCCAAATGATGATGGTCCTCAACACAAACATAAAGAAATAATTTTCATTGGTCATATAACTATGCTTCACATGTGAGTTTACGGGGGTGTAGACAAAGGCTCCCGTTGACGAAAGATTGCTCACAACTAGGAATCCCAACTCAAGGGTTCGAGCGACCAAGTGAGCGCACCTTTTTTATACCTTAAGGTACGTGCCAACGAGTTATGGTGCGTGACTAACTTTCAAATGGATTTCCTATTATAGATTCCCCAGAGGGAGGGTGGAGCGAACTCTGTTAAATACCCAACCCTCTTAGGCTCTTATCGCCTTGGTGACTGGAATAAACAACAAGTCCTCCAAATTAGTCTGTCACAGTGAGCTGCGGGTAATGATTATCTAGGTGCTTTCACAGCTTTTCCTTATAGAAAGGTAGTGAATGAAGGAAGACACCAAACCGTTACCTAGCTTTAATAATGCCTTTGATTAAACCCCTTCAACCCACGGTAGACACGGTTAACTAAAGCACAAATCACAATCATTACAAGACATTATTTCGGGGTCGATTCTCTATCCCCAGTGGAGTCGCCAGACTGTAGGACACATATAATACCTTTGATTAAACCTCTTCAACCCGCGATGCTGTTCTAGGCTCGCGGCCTAGTCGGGAGTACAGAGTAGCCCACAAGTGACTAAACCGGAGAAATAAAATGGAGTCGCCACCTAGTGTGAACTGGGAAATGATTTAAGGCCGCACTCACCCCTCACAAGGGAAGACCTCAAACCGTTGGGTTCAGAATGGTCCCTTACATATGCCACTTGTAATGAAACGATTTGTGCAATAATCTAACCAAGTCTACGCAACATTCATACGCAAAAATAACCTACTTCTAAGTTCACGTGCATGAAAATAAACCTATATATAAGTTTGCATGCATAAAAGTAAGTCGTCATAACGGCAAACACACAATAACACACAATAATCTCATTAACATATTTAATTATCAAACGTGAAAAATATATAACAACCTAAACATAAACATAAATTAAATTCCTAATGCAAAAGAAATAACTAATCATGCTCGGAAATAACCAACTAAATCATACATAAAAAATAACATACTAAACGACTACATCATGCTTAATAATAAGATTGGATGAAACGAAATATGTGTGTCTCTCAAGTGGTACGTGGAGTTGTTTCCCAAGTGCAAACCGCACTACCGTCCATTCGGATTCGGCTACAGAATTTACGTCTGAGTTTCCATTCGATATACCGCAAGTGAGAACACATATTTCATTCATCCGAATGTCATATCATACACCAATCAATAATACTCATGCAAAGTAAAATAAGAAAATAAATAAAAATAAAGGAGAATGAATAAAAAAGGGTGCCGTGAGGATTTGTCTCCCGTGGGCTACTCCGTACTCCCGACTAGGCCACGAGCCTAGAACAGTGTCGCCGATTTCTGTGTCCTACAATCACCCTTTTAAGTATACATACTCAAAATGAAATTTTCCTACCTCAAGTGTTTGAATATGAAAGTTTATAACACACTTGAGTACTCACAAAAGATAAGAAGATTAAATTTGTGAGTTTTTAATTCAAGTAAACTAAGCTTACTACAAATGATAATGAAGGTGTAGTGTATGAGCTTTGATTATGAACGTGTATGATAAAGAAGATTTAGTAAACTCTCTGGTTTTGCTTTAAGAGTGTTAGATGTTGGCAAAACTGAAATTGGGGATCAATATATAATGAAGGTGAAAAACTGCCCCATCTCTCTGTCTGAGACCAATATGTTTGTCTACAGGAGCCAGTATGCCAGTCCTACAAATGTAACGGCTATAAATCTACCAATCTTGAAACTTATTCATTTTTTAGGTAGAATTTGTAAGTGCTAAATGGTAAAGGTAAAATCTGTGTTTACATGGAAGTGCACATATCGATTTATTGACCGGTATGGTGATCAGTGTGTCGATAGTATGCTTCAAAATCAAATCCAATTTCATACCTTAATGAAATTAGCATACTTAAGTAAGTTGGAGGAAATGATCCAATGCTTTCGTAAACACAGATTTTACCTTTACCATTTTCACCAAGTGATAAATCTACCAATCTTGAAACTTATTCATTTTTTAGGTAGAATTTGATATTTTTCTTGTTGAGATATTTCCTCATTTTGTGATAATTATTTGGGATCAATTTGTATTTCTCATCAATTGTTTTTCCCAAAGCTTCCCATACAATAATCATTTAAGCACATTTTGGTACCAAAACTTTCTTGGGTCCATGGGGTTAGTTTTGGTTCCTTGGGGAACCCATGCATTCACTTTCACATTTTTGTTCATAGAATCAAATATTTTGCGTCCTTTCTTATTGTATGCATGACATGTGACATTTGTATCACTAATAACATGTGTATGAGAAGTGGATGCCTTAACAAAATAATTTTTCAAAATTTTATTTTGATGCAACGCCTATATCTCAATCATTCTCTATTAAATGCACATCTTTAGGATTTAAGTAGCATAACAAATTTTTTCTCCCCCAAAGTAAATTTTGTTACTATATAATGCAAATCCATAATCGTTTTATTTAATATAATATTTTCATTCATTATAGATTTGCAATCACATGTAGTAGATGAGCTAGATGACATGTTAGACATGCTCTTTTCAAGTTTTAGTTTCTTTTCTTTTAGGCATGCCATTTCTTTTTCATGCACTTCATCCATCTCTACATTTGATGCATGATCATGTAATAAAAATGAATGCTCGTTTTTGATCAATTTATGCTTCTTTCTTAACAAGTCATATAACTAATGTAATTCATTAAAAGTATCAAGCAATTCATCATATTCAAGGGAATCATGTACCTTTGCTTCATCTTTTTTTTATCTATGAGATCATCAATATCCATAAAAGCGAGATTTATTGTCCCCTCATCACTTTTCTAGAGTCGCTATCGCTTCAAATTGCCTTCATCGCTTTCTTCGTGAAATTTCCTTCGAATTTTCTCAATGGGTAATCGACAACTACATGACTCAACTTTTCGCACTCATAGCAAATGATTTTATCATTCTTATGCTTCCTTGGCCAATTTTGTTCTTTCTTCTCATCCATCATAGATTTTCTGTTAGCCTTTTTGGATTTGAGGAATTTCTTGAACTTCTTTGTCAAATGTACCAACTCATCATCACTATCATCTTCTACATTATTCGAGCTAGCACTATCAATTTTCTCACAAATGATTTATGGGCTTTTCTCTTTTTATCCTTATCTTCTTCTTCCATTAAATCTTTCTCAATTTCCATCTCATATTCTATCAATTTGCCCACCAAATCATCCAATTTCAAGGTGTTCATATCATTTGTCTCTTTGATGGATGAGGTATAAATCCTACATTACTTAAGAAGAGACCTAAGGATTTTCTTCACTCAATCACTTGTACTAATGTTTTTTCTTAAAGCACTTAGTTGATTTATATAGAGAATCTTGAAATCATCATATCAACCTTTTCACCGGCTTCCATCTTGAAGTTATCCAAGTCACACATAAACCAGTTGATCTTTGATTCATTGACTCGGCTAGTGTCCTCATTGACAATCTCTAAAGACTATGTATTTTCAAACTCCAGAAGTTATTTGATTTGGCTCCCATCGATTGCACAAAAAAGATGTTTGAGAGCCTTTGCATTTATGGAGCCTTCTATGAAATCCTCATTGGTTCATTCAAATTGCGGCTTGGGAAACTCCACACCATTGATATCTTTCTTCATTAGAATTCTAGTACCTCTAGTGATCACTTTGAAGGATTTCACATCAACCGCATGAAGGTAGTTCAACATCCTCATCTTCCAATAGCTATAATCATTTCTGGTGTAGAATGGCAGTATATTTGTTGAAAACCCCTCGGCAAGATTTGCTGAGTAGCTTGTAAAGACCATGATATATTCTCGGATGGTTAGGTCTTTATTGAGAATACCTCGCTTTGATACCAATTAAAATTACTTACAAGCACACTCAAACCAATCTCTATATACCTAAAATGGGATGAATTAGATAATGGCCTAATAATGCATGATAAAAAATCTTTTCGATTTTATGTTACAAAGCTGGTAACTCTACCAATTTAGCTTATGTCAATTTTCTCAATCACAATATATCGCCAAATAGTAAGTTATTAAATAATATGCAAATATAAAATGAACTTGCGATAATTAAAAAAGTAAGGATTAGAGAAATTGACACCGGTGATTTATAATGGTTCGGCCAACAATGTCTACATCCACTCCTCCAAGCCGCGCTTGAAGCTTTCTACTATGTGAAAGTAACTCCACACTTTACAACATGAGTTTTCCGTGGCTCGCTCACAACCAAGAGTTTTGTCTCTAGGTTCACCCCAAACCTTTACACAAGAGTTTTATCTCTATGTTCACTCTTAAACCTTTACAATGAGTTTTGTCTTTAGGCTCACTCACAAAATTTTACAATAAATCATTTTTTTGAGTATATCAACTCAACAAAGGATTTCTTAATCTCAAGTGTTTAAATATGAAAGTTTATAACACAATTGGGTACTCACAGAAGATAAGAAGATTAAAGTTGTGAGTTTCTAACCCAAGTAAACTAAGCTCACAACAAATGATAATGAATGTGTAGTATGTGAGCTTTGATTATGAAAGGGTATGATAAATAAGATTTAGTAAACTCTCCGTTTTTGCCTTAAGAGAAAATGTACGAAGGTGTTAGGTATTGGCAAAAATAAAATTGGGGCTCAATATATAGTGAAGGTGAAAAACTTCCCCAACTCTCTGTTTGAGACTGGCATGCCGGTCTATAGGGGCTAGTATGCCAGTCCTGTAAATGTAACGATTATATTATCATTGAAGGTTAAAATACAAATACCGATTTATTGATCGGTATAGTGACCGGTATGTCAGTTAGCTTATCGGTATGTGGATCGTTATGAACCTTCTCAGTTCCAGCAGCTATGCAAACTCCATACCGACCGGTATGGGATACCCGTATGGAGTAGCCCGGTTCCAGAGAGCATGAAATCTGCCCAAGGCAGAGCAATGTCACTGGTATGCCGGTGTGGGAGATTGGCATGCCGGTCTCAGTGCCAAAATCTCAGGATTTGAAGATTAAAACTATTTTGCATATGACCCTAATGTATCTAAATGAATGTGCATGAGTCATATGAGCTTAGGGTACTTGAATTATAGATTCACTTACATAGAGTGCCCTAAGCTATAACACTACGCTAGAAATCTTCATTCGGCGCTTGAGTTTTCACAATCATTTTGTGCTTCTCAATCAATTTACTTTGATAAAGTTTTGTGATGTTCGCGAATGCGTATTGAAGTCTTCTTACGTTACTGCGTTGCATCATCAAAATTCATCTTGAGAATTTATCGCTAATAAAAACAACAAATAAAAATGGAGACACATATTCAGAATCAATGAAATTAAAATTGAATTGGAAGAAAAGGAAAAAAAACATCAAAAAGATTTTAAAAATGAGATAAAAAAATACATATAAGAAAATATGGGAGTTTTGTTTGAGAGAGAGTTTATTTGCTTTTTCGCCAACCCCAAAAGTGAGTGGTTGGCGGTTATTTTCAAAAAATTGATTAGGTTTTATTTAGAAAGGTTTTTGGGAGTGAGAGGATATTACGAAGCCAAGTTGAAGAGAGGTAAACTCGTAAAATTACTGTCTTTGCAAGGACTTACCACTAAAGAGTTGCGTTTTTTTTTTTTTTTTTTTTTTTTCATTTTTTGGATTTTTATATTATAAAAAACTATAAATTGTTGTGAATGAATCTCCACCAAACAAATTCTTGCTCAACGATTTCCTATGTTAGGCTACACAAGTCTCTAGGATGTAGTCCTTAAGGGGCGTGACTTGGTGATGTAGGTTTCAGGATTTTACCTTGAGGTCTTGAGTTCGAATTCAGGGAGTGCGTTTCTTGTAAGAGTCTGAGACAACCGTAGATTTTACTTGCTCCGCTTAAGTCCGGAAGGGGTGGTTTGGTGGTGGGGTTTCCAACGATTTAAAAAAAAGGATCTCTAGGATCTACATTGTTTTTATTTTGATTGGTGACTTATCATGATAATTTGTGATTGGCTTTAGTAGAAGCTAAATTCTAGGGGTGTTCATAGGTTCGGGTCAACCCGCGATCCGACCCGACCTGCGCGGGTTTGAAAAAAATTAAAAAACTTCCACCCGACCCGACCTAACCCGAAATTTTCGGGTTGGGCAACAGGTTTGATACTAAATCTCGACTCGATCCTATAATATTTTTAATATTTTTCTAAAACTTTTATTATTTTTAAAGTTTTTACTATTATTTAATATGTTTATTACTTTTGTTGTATTAAAACTTTATATATATGATAATTTTCGGGACATAAAATAACTAATATTTATATTTCAAAATAATTAATTCATTAAAAAAATTTAATTTTTTTGCCGACCCGATGACCCGCACCTGATCGGGTTTCACCTCCGCGTGACCCGACCCGCGACCTGATCCGATCAGATCTCATAAAATTTAAAAATACCATACCCGTGAACACCCCTACTAAATTCTATTGGATGTAATAAAGGTTTTTTTACCTTTTTTTTTTAACTATAAATACGTGTGCACAGTTTTGTGAATGTGTGCACAGAAATTAAAATCATTTCTTCACTTCTTCTACCTTTGGCTACTGCTGTTGAATTCTGCCTTAGTGTTATTTATTAATTTGCATATCGCGTTATCATCTTTCATTAATATTTATAACACGTTTTTAGCACGATATTACTAGTCTTAAAAGTATATTATGTGATTGTCATTATAATGGATCTTCCATATCAGAAAATAAGACAATAACATCTTCATCTTTATATATCTCATCTCTAGAAATATTTATCTATCCACATATCCCTGGAGATACTTAATAGCTAATTTATTATATTTGATATTTATGTTGATCTAATCTTTGTGATTATATATTTTGAACCTTATATTTATTTTTCTACATTATTATATAATTGCAACCTAAAGTTTGC
The DNA here is from genome assembly GCA_019454045.1 of Zanthoxylum bungeanum. Classification (NCBI taxonomy): domain Eukaryota; kingdom Viridiplantae; phylum Streptophyta; class Magnoliopsida; order Sapindales; family Rutaceae; genus Zanthoxylum; species Zanthoxylum bungeanum. The sequence goes on along the minus strand of SKCR01040317.1, from coordinate 5,923 downwards.
AAAAATGGCAAAGAGGTATTATTGTAACCTGAAGCTTGCAAATAGAGCCCAAAATTCTAAACATTGATCTTATTACTCAGAACCTGAAGTTTTGAAATGCAATTTTAATGTTAGAATCTAACATTATAAATAATATCAGAACCTTAAATTCTGGATCAATAAAATATTATATATGAACTTGAAATTCTACGATAACAATTTTCTTTACATTATATCTATTTATATGTTTTATTTATTTCTCTACTATGACAACTAACTTTTATTTTTCTTTTCATGTGTAAACATCATTATTAAAAATGGAAAGCCTTGCAAACTTGCAAATTCCTGCCCTCAAGGTTAACGAGAGCAACTATCTTTCTTGGGTCCTTGATGCAAAGATGCACCTTCGAGCTATGGCCTTGGAAGGAATAATATTAAGAGAAAATCTATCATCTCCTCAAAAAAGGAAAAAATAATGATAGTCATTCGTCATCATTTACATAAGAGCCGGAAGACTCGATATTTGACGATGGTGTTGGAGTTAGTGCTTGGAGCGTCAATCCGAATAATGTATAGTACATTATATTTTATTATTTATTAATAAAATTATAATATCCGGTGATCTCAACTATTGTTACATTGTGGGACGTGTGATACATATTATAAATTATGTTCGAGCACGTATACTCTCATGAAATGACGTTTTTGGACATTCGGCATAATTCTCACAGTTCCGATATAGAACTCATTCCAAGGTTAAATCCGGACAGCTCGTGGTATTTGGGATGTAACATTTTCATACGAACTTTGATTTTCATGAATTTTACATCATCGAAAAGATAAGACCGAGACCTGCAACTTCTGTGTTGAATATTTTTCCAAATTCGAACCAGAAGTAAGTTAAAAATATAGATAAAAAATCTAGATGAATAGTACCTGAGGATGAATATAGAGAACTCTCAAAATCTCTCAAATGTTTTGATTTTTTTCATTAAATAATTACACAAATCAACCAAATAATTCCAAGTATAAATGAGAGACATTATTCATTCATCTCAAAGTTTTGAAGAAAGAAAGAAACGTAGAGAGGAAGAAGAATAAAGAAAAGAGAAAGGAAAGAGAGAGAGTGTGTGTGCTATTTTCTTTCATACTCAAAGAAGAGCAAAAGCAAGTAATCTACAACAAGCCAAGAAGGGAAATAACAAGCTTACAAGGCTTGGAGGTTGAAGGAGATCAAGTAAGTTGAGTTTTGATAAAATAATATTATGGTAGTTTTGTTGACATACTTGAAATTGCATTAATGTGGTTAGTGAGTTAAGAAATTGATATTATTAAGAAATAATCAAGATTATAAATTTTAGATATTGAATTAAGTTAAGATGTATGGAGTAGAGGAGTTGTTTTGGTGGTGGAATATTGATATAATATACATGAATGTTGAAGTTTAAAGAAATATTTGTGTGAGAATTATAGTATGAGGGTGTTGGGAGTGCATTTGGGCAAGTTAGGCATTGAAGTGTTTATGATGGGCTTGAAAACAGACTAGCATCTCGACGCCAATAGGCTAGTGTCGCGACGCGTACCAGGAAGATGGCCTCTGATTCAGTTTTATCGAGTGAGCATCGCGACACGTAAAGCTCGACGTCGCGACGCGAAACAGAGGATGCTCTTTGTCTTAGCCTGGTCGAGTGAGCGTCGCGATGCGCAAAGCTTGGCATCGCGACGCGATACAGGGGAAGCCTTTTGCGTCAACCCTACCCATGTGAGCGTCGCGACGCGCAATGATTGGCGTCGCGATGCATGGACAATTCTCATAATTAATTTTTAACCAATTCAATTTCAACTCAGGATATTATAGACCACCCGAAAGATTTCGCAACATCTTATATACACATAATTTATCATATCACAAACATAGAACTTCATATAGCGATGATAGTTTTGAATTATATTCCACGATATGAATTTTAATTAAGTTACCCATTAAGGTCATTGTAGGAACCACAAATTTCTTCGGGGAAGTGAAGAAATGCTAGAGGGACTCCAAATCTATGAGTGAACACTCTTTCCTTAAGTTGATTTTTCATTATATTATTTTTAAATATCAGATTTACTTTTTCCACATTTAGGGAGTTAGCCAAATTTACTTTCAAATATATTTTGATTAAGAATATTTTGAGAAATGATTTAGAAAAGTGATAATTACAAAAGCATTAATTTATTATTTCGAGGGATGAGAGAAAAACTCACCTTAGTATGTAACTTGACTTAGATATGGAATTGACGGATTCAGATACCCTATGCACATGCAGTTCAGGACTAGGGATGACAGATGCCCATAGATCCTAGATTCGGAGTCTGGAGGGTAGCATAGATCCACACCCCCGTCTCCAGATTTATGGCTTGAGGGACGACGATACGTAACGCCCCAAGACCACCAGATTTCAGGGCTAGGGGGACGACGATACGTAACACCCCTTGACTCTAGTTTCAAGGACAAGATAATGGTATGTATTGGGGGACGGCGATACGCAACGCCCCAATGTCATTGATTTGCACACCTGGCTCTAGTTAGGCGTATGGGTGGATGACGATAGGTAACGCCCCCATGCGTCAGGTCTTTCAACAGACACTCAGATACAGACTTTCAGAAAAGAAGTATTAAAATATAGATTTTCAGAAATAAGTTTTTCAGAGATACGATTTTCAGAAAGACTAGTCTAATAAAAGTTTTCCAGAGAAACATTTTTATGAAAAAGAGTTGCTTTCAGAAAGAAAGAAGTTTCTAGAAAAAATTTCAGAAAAAGAGATTGGAGAAATGCTTTAGAAAGATTCAGTTTTTCCAGAAATGTTTTCGTTTATAGAAAATGAACATTTTTATAAGTATTTCAGTTTTCGTTTAAAACTGTCCACTCACTAGATCGTTCAAACGATCTAACCCCATCACTCCCAATTTCTTTATTTTACAGGTTACCCGGAGGACGAACTCGAGAGGATGGATACTGATGGCAGCCGCTAGGGTGTTCGGTCCACCGGGTCAAGTCAGAGTCAGGAAAAGTCATGTATCATACATGTTAAATAGTAGAGATTACATATGTAATGCATCACAAGTATTTATTGTCATAGTTGTAATGTGTAGTAAAATCAAGTACTTAGTATTAGAAGTATTATGCATTTATGTTATTGAGTTGGGCAATGGTCTCATGCATTAACTTTTATATGAAATGAGATTAGCAGTTGTCAGTGAGTCAAATGGATAGGACGGCCTAATCCCTGCCAGTAGCATCTCCGGAATGAGGATGTTACAAAGATGATATCAGAGTATGGTATAGGGAGTCAGTGACTGTAGTGGGCATAGTGATGGGGTCTTGTATACGTAGTATGCCCGGGGTACTAGTACCCAAGGCACTACCTCACCAGTATCTGATCCTCGAGTACATCCTCAAAGTTCTATAGATAGGTTAGTAAGAATTCCTAAACTATTCGAATATCCTTCCTTATGAAGTAACTATATTCTTTGAAAATCATTCAGTAGTTACCTTGGTTCATTTTCGAAATGTCCAAGGCAAGTTATGAAGATAAACAATAAGTTTCTAATAATATTTCACTCCGGGGAGTGGGAAGAGAAAACTAGAAAGAAAAAAATAAGAAATGATACATAGATGCTCAAGCAACTAGAGATAGTTTGTGGGAGAGATACAAAAATAGATGATAAAGAGAACACTAGAACTTATACAAGTAAAAAGGAATATAGCAAGCTCGAGTAAGAGTAAAAGTGCCAAATAGACCTATGTAAGGTCTCCTCCATTTCGTAAGATTCCTTTATTCCTTAGAGAGTTTCTTCAAGCCAAACTAATAGCCTTTGAGTACCTCATATAGATAGTAAGTTCCCCAAGTAATGAAGGTTAGACAGGAAGATAAAAGAATCAAGAAATCAGAATTGGACGTGGGAGTTCCAATAGACAAGAGATGCCAAAAAGGATGAAGAGATTATAGATCCTCAAACTCAGGCTCGCAAATAAATACATGGAGGTCGTAAGCAGAGATTATTAGTTATCTTACCCTGAGAAACCCGATATAGATTCGGCCCTAAGCTACTCATAGAATACCAGAACAAGGAACATCGACAACCGTAGAGACGTAAAATGATTATCCCGGCCTGTGCTAGCATAGAAAGAGATAACCGTACGGAAACTCAGTTTGCATAATGTTAATATTCTAAGACATAAGCAGTGAATTTGGAAGGATGGTTTACCCAGAAGAGACCAAGGAAACTTTTAAGGTCAGACAAATAAGAACCCAACCTAAGCTAAGATGAGCAAGTTCATAGTACTAGTGAGAATTCATAGATTAGATCAATACTAGTAGGAACCCAAGTAAGTTTTAAAAAAGCAGACCCATGAGAATTGAATACATTAAGAAGAAAGAAAAAGTACCAGTACGGACAATAGGACAAAGTACCATAGCCGTGACTTATAGCAAGAGTAGAGATATAAAAACTTGCTCATAAGACAAACGACCACTAGCCTTGGTAATATAACCTAAAGCTAATAGATAGAATATAGAAATAATTCAAAAGGACACGGTTAGTGACAAGGAAATTCAATGCGTATAGTAAAAAGAGATAATGTAGCTTGAGGTTGGTGATGAATGGAAATCTCAGAATGGTTGATGATGTTTTGGAGCTTTAAGACCTGAAGTAGCCATTGCAATCCCAACTGAACGAATGATAAATGTTCCTCATAGTAGCTCTACTCTAATGAGTATATAGGCACCTAACCAGACCCTCACTAAGCCTGTATCATTAATAGTGATGTAGATTTCCAGATCTCTATAGAAAGCATGTATCCACCTCTCAGCCTAGGACCCAATAAGGTTTTGGATAAATAAAGAAAAGTGTCTGATATGGTAGACAAATCATGAGACAGTAGAATAGCCAAACCAAGAAGCTCAGTAAGACCTAGATAAGGATTAGACGACAGTAACATTCTGTATGAGAAAGAGTAGTTTAAATTCACAACAAGTCTGACTGAATCTAGAAGTTATAACCTACCCAAAGTTATCAAGGAATGTAAAGTCTCTGAAGAGTAAGCAACACAAATAGCAACCCCGGGTGTATGACATATGACTTATGAAGAGCTTCCCACAGAGGAAGACTTGGAAGAGAGCAACACTTATACCAAAAGCTTGATAGTGATATCATGACTTGTCGTCAAATATGAAGTTCCCAGAGAAGTAAAAGACTTAAGAGGTTAAGAAACTGAGGTTAGTAAGAAGAATAACAGAGGTAGTATGATAGAAATTTGAAAGAGCATGAACCTTAAGGAGTTCACAATGAGAGGTAGTATGATCGATAGTCGAAAAACGGATCAGGAGTAAAGTTGAAACAAGAAAATTCAGATTGTACCTAGCAGAAGTACCTTAGTGTGAGAACCAACACCATATATGTATACACATGAGTCCTAGATTTATGGATGATCAACATGTACAAATACAGCACATGTAACCAGTGAGATCAATACAACTGGAAAGCTTCAGAACCAAACCCGACCCTCCCAACCCCGTTATACAACAGCAACAATGATGGACTTCGATGATTGCCTCAAAATACTCCCAGAAATAAGTGAATGCGTAGTGGAAGAAAAACCGAAATATAAAACCTTCAGACTTAGTACAAGGGCATAATAGAAGAAGGAAGATATCTCTAAGTAAAAGATTTAGGAAAGAAGTGTCGGCTTTAGATCATCTTCGTCAAGCTCCAAGCTTCGTCAAATGATTCCAAGCTCATGGGTGGACTTCCCTATCACCTTCGCGCATGATCCCGTTGTGTGCTAGCACCTTGATTTTTGCCACAAAAATCAAACACTTTGCTTCCCATAGCTCACGACAGTGAGCAAACCAGATGAGAGAAAATGGCAGCCCCAAGGGCGTGAAGGAGAAGAGA